>OX388347.1:22773034-22975034 GCA_947579665.1 Sympetrum striolatum | reverse complement strand
ATACAATCGAAAAAATACCAAAAATGGATAATTTTAGCGAAATTTCAATAGTTTTCCTCTTTTTTGCCTTAATTTTCGTCATTTTATTGATATATGAAGGAAAAAGAAACGAAAACGGATACTTTTAGCGAAAGATTATTATTTTTCCTCTTTTTAGCGTTAATTTTGGCCATTTAATCGAGTTGTGATCGAAAAAAAGGAACGAAAACGATTAATTAAAGCGAAATTTCACTTTTATTCCACAATTTTGCTTTAAATTTCGTAATTACTTCGAGTTATGATCGAAAAGAAGAACAGAATTTGGATAATTTTAGCGAAATTTCCTTTTTTACCCTCGATTTTGACTTATTTTCCACATTTTTTTGGGATATGATCGAAAAAAGCAACGAAAAAGTATATTTTTTGAGAAATTTCAATATTTTTTTCTTTTTTGCCTTAATTGTTGTCATTGTTTCAAGATACAATCGAAAAAATACCAAAAATGGATAATTTTAGCGAAATTTCAATAGTTTTCCTCTTTTTTGCCTTAATTTTCGTCATTTTATTGATATATGAAGGAAAAAAAAACGAAAACGGATACTTTTAGTGAAATATTATTATTTTTCCTCTTTTTAGCGTTAATTTAGGCCATTTAATCGAGTTGTGATCGAAAAAAAGCAACGAAAACGATTAATTAAAGCGAAATTTCACTTTTATTCCACAATTTTGCTTTAAATTTCGTAATTACTTCGAGTTATGATCGAAAAGAAGAACAGAATTTGGATAATTTTAGCGAAATTTCCTTTTTTACCCTCGATTTTGACTTATTTTCCACATTTTTTTGGGAGATGATCGAAAAAAGCAACGAAAAAGTATATTTTTTGAGAAATTTCAATATTTTTTTCTTTTTTGCCTTAATTTTCGTCAAGATATCGATTTATGATCGAAAAAAAGCACAGAAAACGGATAATTTTCGCGAAATTTCCTTTTTCTCCCTGTATTCTGCCTTATTTTCCTCATTTCTTTGGGATATGATCAAAAAAAGCAACGAAAAAGGATAATTTTAGCTAAATTTCAATATTTTTCCACTTTTTTGCCTTAATTTTCGTCATTTTATCGATTTATGATCGAAAAAAAGAACAGAAAACGGATAATTTTAGCGAAATTTCCTTTTTTTCCCTCGATTTTGCCTTATTTTCCACATTTTTTTGGGATATGATCGAAAAAAGCAACGAAAAAGGATATTTTTTGAGAAATTTCAATATTTTTTCTTTTTTGCCTTCATTGTTGTCATTTTTTCAAGATACAATCGAAAAAATACCAAAAATGGATAATTTAAGCGAAATTTCAATAGTTTTCCTATTTTTTGCCTTAATTTTGGCCATTTAATCGAGTTGTGATAGAAAAAAAGCAACGAAAACGGATAATTAAAGCGAAATTTCAATTTTATTCCACTATTTTGTTTTAAATTTCGTTATTACTTCGAGTTATGATCGAAAAGAAAAACAGAATTCGGATAATTTTAGCGAAATTTCCTTTTTTACCCACGATTTTGACTTATTTTCCACATTTTTTTGGGATATGATCGAAAAAAGCAACGAAAAAGGATATTTTTTTGAGAAATTTCAGTATTTTTTTCTTTTTTGCCTTAATTGTTTTCATTTTTACTTTCTCCCAATACGTAGTACAGAGAAAGTATTGTATTCGCAAAAAAATTCGACCTCCAGATTTCGACGGAAATAGATGTTTTGGGGCCCATAGAGCATGTTTTAGCTATTTTCCCGAACATGTCTGTCTGTGTGTCTGTCTGTCTGTCTGTCTGTCTGTCTGTCTGTCTGTGGTTAAAAAGTTTGTGTGCGCTCTATCTTAAAAAGTAAAAATCCGATCATTTTCAAAATTCATATTTAGAATTTTCCTAACAATACCAAGAGTTGATTAGTTTTTGGAGAATATCGCTTAACCGGAAGTTACGGTTTATCCGGAACAAAATTTTGTTTCTTAAATATCTCTGTAAGAATGCAATATAGGTATATACAATTACATACAAAAGTTATGGATAATGTTTTTTACTACAACTTTTGTATGAAACATTTTTTCGTAACACTGATTGTTTAGGAGTTATTCCCCAATAATGGTTAACCAGAAGCTGTTGTTTACCCAGAAAAGGAAGTTTTTCATACATATCTCTGTCAAAATGCAATATAGGTATATACATTTACACACAAAAGTTGTAGATTATGTATTTTACTACAACTTTTGTGTGAAACATTTTTTCGTAACACTGATTGTTTAGGAGTTATTCCCCAATAATGGTTAACCGGAAGTTGTTGTTAATCCAGAAATGGAAGTTTTTCATACATATCTCTGTCAAAATGCAATGTAGGTATATACAATTATGTATCAAAGTTGTAGATAATGTTTTTTACTACAACTTTTGTATGAAACAGTTTTTCGTAACACTGATTGTTTACGAGTTATTCTTCAATAATGGTTAACCGGAAGTTGTTGTTAATCCAGAAATGGAAGTTTTTCATACATATCTCGATCAGAATGCAATTTAGGTATATACAATCATGTACCAAAGTTATAGATAATGTTTTTTACTATAAAGCTTGTATGAAACATTTTCCTGTAACACTCATTGTTTTGGAATTATTTATATATTACCGGCATAGGCTTCTGTTTTCAATAAATATGGAGAAAGTCATGTGTTGGCCAAATCAGATTTTTTTTAGATAGAATCGAAAAAATACCAAAAATGGATAATTTTAGCGAAATTTCAATATTTTTCCTCTTTTTTGCCTTAATTTTCGTCATTTTATTGCTATATGATGGAAAAAAGTAACGAAAACGAATACTTTTATCGAAATATCATTATTTTTCCTCTTTTTAGCCATAATTTTGGCCATTTCATCGAGATGTGATCGGAAAAAAGCACAGAAAACGGATGATTTTAGCGAAATTTCAATAGTTTTCCTCTTTTTTGCCTTAAATTTCGTCATTTTTATCGAGTAATGCTTAAAAAAAGCAACGAAAACGTTTAATTTTAGCGAAATTATATTTTTTATTCTATCTATTGCTTGAATTTTCGTCATTTTACCGAAATATGACAGAAAAATGCAATGAAAATGTATATTTTTAGCGAAATTTCAATATTTTTCCTCTTTATTGCCTTAATTTTCGTCATTTTATCGATTTATGATCGACAAAAAGAACAGAAAATGGATAATTTTAGCGAAATTTCTTTTTTTTTTCCTCGATTTTGCCTTATTTTCCACATTTTTTTGGGATATGATCGAAAAAAGCAACGAAAAAGGAAATTGTTTTACGAAATTTCAATATTTTTTTCTTTTTTGCCTTAAGTGTTCTCATTTTTTCAAGATACAATCGAAAAAATACCAAAAATGGATAATTTTAGCGAAATTACAATAGTTTTCCTCTATTTTGCCTTAAATTTTGTCATTTTTATCGAGTTATGATCGAAAAAAGCAACGAAAAAGTATATTTTTTGAGAAATTTCAATATTTTTTTCTTTTTTACCTTAATTTTCGTCATGTTATCGATTTATGATCAAAAAAAAGCACAGAAAACGGATAATTTTAGCGAAATTTCCTTTTTCTCCCTGTATTCTGCCTTATTTTCGTCATTTCTTTGGGATATGATCAAAAAAAGCAACGAAAAAGGATAATTTAAGCTAAATTTCAATATTTTTCCACTTTTTTGCCTTAATTATCGTCATTTTATCGATTTATGATCGAAAAAAAGGCCAGAAAACGGATAATTTTAGCGAAATTTCCTTTTTCTCCCTGTATTCTGCCTTATTTTCCTCATTTTTTTGGGATATGAGCGAAAAAGGATAATTTTAGCAAAATTTCAATGATTTTCCTCTTTTTTGCCTTAATTTTCGTCATTTTATTGATATATGAAGGAAAAAGAAACGAAAACGGATATTTTTAAGGAAATTTCAACATTATTCCTCTTTTTTGCCTTAATTTAGGCCATTTCATCGAGTTGTGATAGGAAAAAAGCACAGAAAACGGATGATTTAAGCGAAATTTCAATAGATTTCCTCTTTTTTGCCTTAATTTTCGTCATTTTATCGATATATCATCGAAAAAAAGCACAGAAAACGGATAATTTTAGCGAAATTTCCTATTCCTTCCTGTATTCTGCCTTATTTTCCTCATTTTTTTGGGATATGATCGAAAAAAGCAACGAAAAAAGATATTTTTTGCGAAATTTCAATATTTTTCCTCTTTTTTGCCTTAATTTTCGTCATTTTATTGATATATGATGGAAAAAGAAACGAAAAAGGATATTTTTAGCAAAATTTCAATATTTTTCCTCTTTTTTGCCTTAAATTTCGTCATTTTCATCGAGTTATGATCGTTAAAAGCAACGACAATGGATATTTTTTCTCTTTTTTGCCTTAATTGTTGTCATTTTTTCAAGATACAATCAAAAAAATACCAAAAATGGATAATTTTAGAGTAATTTCAATAGTTTTCATTTTTTTTGCCTTGATTTTCGTCATTATATTGATATATGACGGAAAAAAGTAAGGAAAACGAATACTTTTAACGAAATTTCATTATTTTTCCTCTTTTTAGCCTTAATTTTGGCCATTTCATCGAGTTGTGATCGAAAAAAGCAACGAAAATGGATAGTTAAAGCGAAATTTCAATTTTATTCCACTATTTTGCTTTAAATTTCGTCATTACTTCGAGTTATAATCGAAAAAAGATGTTAAAACTGATAATTATAGCAAAATATTAATTTTTTTTCTCTATTTTGCCTTAATTTTCGTCATTTTACCGGGATATGATCGAAAAAAGCTACGAAAAGGGATAATTTCAGTGAAATTTCAATTTTTTTCCTCCATTTTGCCTTAAATTTCGTCATTTTTATCGAGTTATGATCGAAAAATTCAATGAAAGTGGATATTTATAGCGAAATTTCAATATTTTTCCGCTTTTTTGCCTTAATTTTCGTCATGTTATCGATTTATGATCGAAAAAAAGCACAGAAAACGGATGATTTTAGCGAAATTTCCTTTTTCTCCCTGTATTCTGCCTTATTTTCCTCATTTTTTTGGGATATGATCTAAAAAGGATAATTTTAGCAAAATTTCAATGATTTTCCTCTTTTTTGCCTTAATTTTCGTCATTTTATTGATATATGAAGGAAAAAGAAACGAAAACGGATATTTTTAGCGAAATTTCAATATTATTCCTCTTTTTTGCCTTAATTTTGGCCATTTCATCGAGTTGTGATAGGAAAAAAGCACAGAAAACGGATGATTTAAGCGAAATTTCAATAGTTTTCCTCTTTTTTGCCTTAATTTTCGTAATTTTATCGATATATCATCGAAAAAAAGCACAGAAAACGGATAATTTTAGCGAAATTTCCTATTCCTTCCTGTATTCTGCCTTATATTCCTAATTTTTTGGGATATGATCGAAAAAAGCAACGAAAAAGGATATTTTTTGCGAAATTTCAATATTTTTCCTCTTTTATGCCTTAATTTTCGTCATTTTATTGATATATGATGGAAAAAGAAACGAAAAAGGATATTTTTAGCAAAATTTCAATATTTTTCCTCTTTTTTGCCTTAAATTTCGTCATTTTCATCGAGTTATGATCGAAAAAAACCAACGACAATGGATATTTTTTCTCTTTTTTGCCTTAATTGTTGTCATTTTTACTTTCTCCCTATACGTAGTATAGAGAAAGTATTGTATTCGCAAAAAAATTCGACCTCCAGATTTCGACGGAAATAGATGTTTTGGGGCCCATAGAGCATGTTTTAGCTATTTTCCCGAACACGTCTGTCTGTGTGTCTGTCTGTCTGTCTGTCTGTCTGTCTGTGGTTAAAAAGTTTGTGTGCGCTCTATCTTAAAAAGTAAAAATCCGATCATTTTCAAAATTCATATTTAGAATTTTCCTAACAATACCAAGAGTTGATTAGTTTTTGGAGAATATCGCTTAACCGGAAGTTACGGTTTATCCGGAACAAAATTTTGTTTCTTAAATATCTCTGTAAGAATGCAATATAGGTATATACAATTACATACAAAAGTTATGGATAATGTTTTTTACTACAACTTTTGTATGAAACATTTTTTCGTAACACTGATTGTTTAGGAGTTATTCCCCAATAATGGTTAACCAGAAGCTGTTGTTTACCCAGAAAAGGAAGTTTTTCATACATATCTCTGTCAAAATGCAATATAGGTATATACATTTACACACAAAAGTTGTAGATTATGTATTTTACTACAACTTTTGTGTGAAACATTTTTTCGTAACACTGATTGTTTAGGAGTTATTCCCCAATAATGGTTAACCGGAAGTTGTTGTTAATCCAGAAATGGAAGTTTTTCATACATATCTCTGTCAAAATGCAATGTAGGTATATACAATTATGTATCAAAGTTGTAGATAATGTTTTTTACTACAACTTTTGTATGAAACAGTTTTTCGTAACACTGATTGTTTACGAGTTATTCTTCAATAATGGTTAACCGGAAGTTGTTGTTAATCCAGAAATGGAAGTTTTTCATACATATCTCGATCAGAATGCAATTTAGGTATATACAATCATGTACCAAAGTTATAGATAATGTTTTTTACTATAAAGCTTGTATGAAACATTTTCCTGTAACACTCATTGTTTTGGAATTATTTATATATTACCGGCATAGGCTTCTGTTTTCAATAAATATGGAGAAAGTCATGTGTTGGCCAAATCAGATTTTTTTTAGATAGAATCGAAAAAATACCAAAAATGGATAATTTTAGCGAAATTTCAATATTTTTCCTCTTTTTTGCCTTAATTTTCGTCATTTTATTGCTATATGATGGAAAAAAGTAACGAAAACGAATACTTTTATCGAAATATCATTATTTTTCCTCTTTTTAGCCATAATTTTGGCCATTTCATCGAGATGTGATCGGAAAAAAGCACAGAAAACGGATGATTTTAGCGAAATTTCAATAGTTTTCCTCTTTTTTGCCTTAAATTTCGTCATTTTTATCGAGTAATGATTAAAAAAAGCAACGAAAACGTTTAATTTTAGCGAAATTATATTTTTTATTCTATCTATTGCTTGAATTTTCGTCATTTTACCGAAATATGACAGAAAAATGCAATGAAAATGTATATTTTTAGCGAAATTTCAATATTTTTCCTCTTTATTGCCTTAATTTTCGTCATTTTATCGATTTATGATCGACAAAAAGAACAGAAAATGGATAATTTTAGCGAAATTTCTTTTTTTTTTCCTCGATTTTGCCTTATTTTCCACATTTTTTTGGGATATGATCGAAAAAAGCAACGAAAAAGGAAATTGTTTTACGAAATTTCAATATTTTTTTCTTTTTTGCCTTAAGTGTTCTCATTTTTTCAAGATACAATCGAAAAAATACCAAAAATGGATAATTTTAGCGAAATTACAATAGTTTTCCTCTATTTTGCCTTAAATTTTGTCATTTTTATCGAGTTATGATCGAAAAAAGCAACGAAAAAGTATATTTTTTGAGAAATTTCAATATTTTTTTCTTTTTTACCTTAATTTTCGTCATGTTATCGATTTATGATCAAAAAAAAGCACAGAAAACGGATAATTTTAGCGAAATTTCCTTTTTCTCCCTGTATTCTGCCTTATTTTCGTCATTTCTTTGGGATATGATCAAAAAAAGCAACGAAAAAGGATAATTTAAGCTAAATTTCAATATTTTTCCACTTTTTTGCCTTAATTATCGTCATTTTATCGATTTATGATCGAAAAAAAGGCCAGAAAACGGATAATTTTAGCGAAATTTCCTTTTTCTCCCTGTATTCTGCCTTATTTTCCTCATTTTTTTGGGATATGAGCGAAAAAGGATAATTTTAGCAAAATTTCAATGATTTTCCTCTTTTTTGCCTTAATTTTCGTCATTTTATTGATATATGAAGGAAAAAGAAACGAAAACGGATATTTTTAAGGAAATTTCAACATTATTCCTTTTTTTTGCCTTAATTTAGGCCATTTCATCGAGTTGTGATAGGAAAAAAGCACAGAAAACGGATGATTTAAGCGAAATTTCAATAGATTTCCTCTTTTTTGCCTTAATTTTCGTCATTTTATCGATATATCATCGAAAAAAAGCACAGAAAACGGATAATTTTAGCGAAATTTCCTATTCCTTCCTGTATTCTGCCTTATTTTCCTCATTTTTTTGGGATATGATCGAAAAAAGCAACGAAAAAAGATATTTTTTGCGAAATTTCAATATTTTTCCTCTTTTTTGCCTTAATTTTCGTCATTTTATTGATATATGATGGAAAAAGAAACGAAAAAGGATATTTTTAGCAAAATTTCAATATTTTTCCTCTTTTTTGCCTTAAATTTCGTCATTTTCATCGAGTTATGATCGTTAAAAGCAACGACAATGGATATTTTTTCTCTTTTTTGCCTTAATTGTTGTCATTTTTTCAAGATACAATCAAAAAAATACCAAAAATGGATAATTTTAGAGTAATTTCAATAGTTTTCATTTTTTTTGCCTTGATTTTCGTCATTATATTGATATATGACGGAAAAAAGTAAGGAAAACGAATACTTTTAACGAAATTTCATTATTTTTCCTCTTTTTAGCCTTAATTTTGGCCATTTCATCGAGTTGTGATCGAAAAAAGCAACGAAAATGGATAGTTAAAGCGAAATTTCAATTTTATTCCACTATTTTGCTTTAAATTTCGTCATTACTTCGAGTTATAATCGAAAAAAGATGTTAAAACTGATAATTATAGCAAAATATTAATTTTTTTTCTCTATTTTGCCTTAATTTTCGTCATTTTACCGGGATATGATCGAAAAAAGCTACGAAAAGGGATAATTTCAGTGAAATTTCAATTTTTTTCCTCCATTTTGCCTTAAATTTCGTCATTTTTATCGAGTTATGATCGAAAAAGCAACGTTAACGTTTAATTTTAGCGAAATATTATTTTTTTCCTATCTATTGCCTGAATTTTCTTCATATTATCGAGATATGATCGAAAAATTCAATGAAAGTGGATATTTATAGCGAAATTTCAATATTTTTCCGCTTTTTTGCCTTAATTTTCGTCATGTTATCGATTTATGATCGAAAAAAAGCACAGAAAACGGATGATTTTAGCGAAATTTCCTTTTTCTCCCTGTATTCTGCCTTATTTTCCTCATTTTTTTGGGATATGATCTAAAAAGGATAATTTTAGCAAAATTTCAATGATTTTCCTCTTTTTTGCCTTAATTTTCGTCATTTTATTGATATATGAAGGAAAAAGAAACGAAAACGGATATTTTTAGCGAAATTTCAATATTATTCCTCTTTTTTGCCTTAATTTTGGCCATTTCATCGAGTTGTGATAGGAAAAAAGCACAGAAAACGGATGATTTAAGCGAAATTTCAATAGTTTTCCTCTTTTTTGCCTTAATTTTCGTAATTTTATCGATATATCATCGAAAAAAAGCACAGAAAACGGATAATTTTAGCGAAATTTCCTATTCCTTCCTGTATTCTGCCTTATATTCCTAATTTTTTGGGATATGATCGAAAAAAGCAACGAAAAAGGATATTTTTTGCGAAATTTCAATAATTTTCCTCTTTTATGCCTTAATTTTCGTCATTTTATTGATATATGATGGAAAAAGAAACGAAAAAGGATATTTTTAGCAAAATTTCAATATTTTTCCTCTTTTTTGCCTTAAATTTCGTCATTTTCATCGAGTTATGATCGAAAAAAACCAACGACAATGGATATTTTTTCTCTTTTTTGCCTTAATTGTTGTCATTTTTACTTTCTCCCTATACGTAGTATAGAGAAAGTATTGTATTCGCAAAAAAATTCGACCTCCAGATTTCGACGGAAATAGATGTTTTGGGGCCCATAGAGCATGTTTTAGCTATTTTCCCGAACACGTCTGTCTGTGTGTCTGTCTGTCTGTCTGTCTGTCTGTCTGTCTGTGGTTAAAAAGTTTGTGTGCGCTCTATCTTAAAAAGTAAAAATCCGATCATTTTCAAAATTCATATTTAGAATTTTCCTAACAATACCAAGAGTTGATTAGTTTTTGGAGAATATCGCTTAACCGGAAGTTACGGTTTATCCGGAACAAAATTTTGTTTCTTAAATATCTCTGTAAGAATGCAATATAGGTATATACAATTACATACAAAAGTTATGGATAATGTTTTTTACTACAACTTTTGTATGAAACATTTTTTCGTAACACTGATTGTTTAGGAGTTATTCCCCAATAATGGTTAACCGGAAGTTGTTGTTAATCCAGAAATGGAAGTTTTTCATACATATCTCTGTCAAAATGCAATGTAGGTATATACAATTATGTACCAAAGTTGTAGATAATGTTTTTTACTACAACTTTTGTATGAAACAGTTTTTCGTAACACTGATTGTTTACGAGTTATTCTTCAATAATGGTTAACCGGAAGTTGTTGTTAATCCAGAAATGGAAGTTTTTCATACATATCTCGATCAGAATGCAATTTAGGTATATACAATCATGTACCAAAGTTATAGATAATGTTTTTTACTATAAAGCTTGTATGAAACATTTTCCTGTAACACTCATTGTTTTGGAATTATTTATATATTACCGGCATAGGCTTCTGTTTTCAATAAATATGGAGAAAGTCATGTGTTGGCCACATCAGATTTTTTTTAGATAGAATCGAAAAAATACCAAAAATGGATAATTTTAGCGAAATTTCAATATTTTTCCTCTTTTTTGCCTTAATTTTCGTCATTTTATTGCTATATGATGGAAAAAAGTAACGAAAACGAATACTTTTATCGAAATATCATTATTTTTCCTCTTTTTAGCCATAATTTTGGCCATTTCATCGAGATGTGATCGGAAAAAAGCACAGAAAACGGATGATTTTAGCGAAATTTCAATAGTTTTCCTCTTTTTTGCCTTAAATTTCGTCATTTTTATCGAGTAATGATTAAAAAAAGCAACGAAAACGTTTAATTTTAGCGAAATTATATTTTTTATTCTATCTATTGCTTGAATTTTCGTCATTTTACCGAAATATGACAGAAAAATGCAATGAAAATGTATATTTTTAGCGAAATTTCAATATTTTTCCTCTTTATTGCCTTAATTTTCGTCATTTTATCGATTTATGATCGAAAAAAAGAACAGAAAATGGATAATTTTAGCGAAATTTCTTTTTTTTTCCTCGATTTTGCCTTATTTTCCACATTTTTTTGGGATATGATCGAAAATAGCAACGAAAAAGGAAATTTTTTTACGAAATTTCAATATTTTTTCTTTTTTGCCTTAAGTGTTCTCATTTTTTCAAGATACAATCGAAAAAATACCAAAAATGGATAATTTTAGCGAAATTACAATAGTTTTCCTCTATTTTGCCTTAAATTTTGTCATTTTTATCGAGTTATGATCGAAAAAAGCAACGAAAAAGTATATTTTTTGAGAAATTTCAATATTTTTTTCTTTTTTACCTTAATTTTCGTCATGTTATCGATTTATGATCGAAAAAAAGAACAGAAAACGGATAATTTTAGCGAAATTTCCTTTTTCTCCCTGTATTCTGCCTTATTTTCGTCATTTCTTTGGGATATGATCAAAAAAAGCAACGAAAAAGGATAATTTTAGCTAAATTTCAATATTTTTCCACATTTTTGCCTTAATTTTCGTCATTTTATCGATTTATGATGGAGAAAAAGAACAGAAAACGGATAATTTTAGCTAAATTTCAATATTATTCCTCTTTTTTGCCTTAATTTTGGCCATTTCATCGAGTTGTGATCGGCAAAAAGCACAGAAAACGGATGATTTTAGCGAAATTTCAATTTTATTCCACTATTTTGCTTTAAATTTCGTCATTACTTCGAGTTATGATCGAAAAAAGCTGTGAAAACTGATAATTTTAGCAAAATATTAATTTTTTTTCTCTATTTTGCCTTAATTTTCGTCATTTTACCGGGATATGATCGAAAAAAGCAACGAAAAGTAATAATTTCAGTGAAATTTCAATTTTTATCCTCTTTTTTGCCTTAATTTCGTCATTTTATTGATATATGATGGAAAAAAGTAACGAAAACGAATACTTTTAGCGAAATATCATTATATTTCCTCTTTTTAGCCTTAATTTTGGCCATTTCATCGAGATGTGATCGGAAAAAAGCAACGAATACGGATAATAAAAGCGAAATTTCAATTTTATTCCACAATTTTGCTTTAAATTTCGTCATTACTTCGAGTTATGATCGAAAAGAAGAACAGAATTCGGATAATTTTAGCGAAATTTCCTTTTTTACCCTCGATTTTGTCTTATTTTCCACATTTTTTTGGAATATGATCGAAAAAAGCAACGAAAAAGTATATTTTTTGAGAAATTTCAATATTTTTTTCTTTTTTGCCTTAATTTTCGTCAAGATATCGATTTATCGATATATGAAGGAAAAAGAAACGAAAACGGATATTTTTAGCGAAATTTCAATATTATTCCTCTTTTTTGCCTTAATTTTGGCCATTTCATCGAGTTGTGATAGGAAAAAAGCACAGAAAACGGATGATTTAAGCGAAATTTCAATAGTTTTCCTCTTTTTTGCCTTAATTTTCGTCATTTTATCGATATATCATCGAAAAAAAGCACAGAAAACGGATAATTTTAGCGAAATTTCCTATTCCTTCCTGTATTCTGCCTTATATTCCTAATTTTTTGGGATATGATCGAAAAAAGCAACGAAAAAGGATATTTTTTGCGAAATTTCAATATTTTTCCTCTTTTATGCCTTAATTTTCGTCATTTTATTGATATATGATGGAAAAAGAAACGAAAAAGGATATTTTTAGCAAAATTTCAATATTTTTCCTCTTTTTTGCCTTAATTGTTGTCATTTTTTCAAGATACAATCGAAAAAATACCAAAAATGGAAAAGAAACGAAACGGATATTTTTAGCGAAATTTCAATAGTTTTCCTCTTTTTTGCCTTAAATTTCGTCTTTTTTATCGAGTTATGATCGAAAAAAGCAACGAAAACGTTTAATTTTAGCGAAATTTTATATTTTATCCTATCTATTACCTGAATTTTCGTCATTTTACCGAAAAATGACAAAAAATGCAATGAAAGTGGATATTTTTAGCGAAATTTCAATATTTTTCCTCTTTTTTGCCTTAATTTTCGTCATTTTATCGATTTATGATCGAAAAAAAGCACAGAAAACGGATAATTTTAGCGAAATTTCCTTTTTTTCCCTCGATTTTGCCTTATTTTCCACATTTTGTTTCTGGATATGATCGAAAAAAGCAACGATAAAAGGGATAATTTAAGTGAAATTTCAATTTTTATCCTCTTTTTTGCCTTAATGGTTGTCATTTTTTCAAGATACAATCGAAAAAATACCAAAAATGGATAATTTTAGCGTAATTTCAATAGTTTTCATTTTTTTTGCCTTAATTTTCATCATTTTATTGATATATGATGGAAAAAGGTAAGGAAAACGAATACTTTTAGCGAAATTTCATTATTTTTCCTCTTTTTAGCCTTAATTTTGGCCATTTCATCGAGTTGTGATCGAAAAAAAGCAACGAAAATGGATAGTTAAAGTGAAATTTCAATTTTATTCCACTATTTTGCTTTAAATTTCGTCATTACTTCGAGTTATAATCGAAAAAAGCTGTTAAAACTGTTTATTATAACAAAATATTTATTTTTTTTCTCTATTTTGCCTTAATTTTCGTCATTTTACCGGGATATGATCGAAAAAAGCTACGAAAAGGGATAATTTAAGTGAAATTTCAATTTTTATCCTCTTTGTTGCCTTAAATTTCGTCATTTTTATCAAGTTATGATCGAAAAAAGCAACGAAAACGTTTAATTTTAGCGAAATATTATTTTTTTCCTATCTATTGCCTGAATTTTCTTCATAATATAGAGATATGATCGAAAAATTCAATGAAAGTGGATATTTTTGGCGAAATTTCAATATTTTTCCGCTTTTTTGCCTTAATTTTCGTCATGTTATCGATTTATGATCGAAAAAAAGCACAGAAAACGGATGATTTTAGCGAAATTTCAATAGTTTTCCTCTTTTTTGCCTTAATTTTCGTCAAGTTATCGATTTATGATCGAAAAAAAGCACAGAAAACGGATAATTTTAGCGAAATTTCCTTTTTCTCCCTGTATTCTGCCTTATTTTCCTCATTTTTTGGGATATGATCGAAAAAAGCAACGAAAAAGGATATTTTTTGCGAAATTTCAATATTTTTCCTCTTTTATGCCTTAATTTTCGTCATTTTATTGATATATGATGGAAAAAGAAACGAAAAAGGATATTTTTAGCAAAATTTCAATATTTTTCCTCTTTTTTGCCTTAATTGTTGTCATTTTTTCAAGATACAATCGAAAAAATACCAAAAATGGAAAAGAAACGAAACGGATATTTTTAGCGAAATTTCAATAGTTTTCCTCTTTTTTGCCTTAAATTTCGTCTTTTTTATCGAGTTATGATCGAAAAAAGCAACGAAAATGTTTAATTTTAGCGAAATTTTATATTTTATCCTATCTATTACCTGAATTTTCGTCATTTTACCGAAAAATGACAAAAAATGCAATGAAAGTGGATATTTTTAGCGAAATTTCAATATTTTTCCTCTTTTTTGCCTTAATTTTCGTCATTTTATCGATTTATGATCGAAAAAAAGCACAGAAAACGGATAATTTTAGCGAAATTTCCTTTTTTTCCCTCGATTTTGCCTTATTTTCCACATTTTTTTTCTGGATATGATCGAAAAAAGCAACGATAAAAGGGATAATTTAAGTGAAATTT
The DNA here is from genome assembly GCA_947579665.1 of Sympetrum striolatum. Lineage (NCBI taxonomy): Eukaryota > Metazoa > Arthropoda > Insecta > Odonata > Libellulidae > Sympetrum > Sympetrum striolatum. The sequence goes on along the minus strand of OX388347.1, from coordinate 22,960,209 downwards.
CAATTTTTATCCTCTTTTTTGCCTTAATGGTTGTCATTTTTTCAAGATACAATCGAAAAAATACCAAAAATGGATAATTTTAGCGTAATTTCAATAGTTTTCATTTTTTTTGCCTTAATTTTCATCATTTTATTGATATATGATGGAAAAAGGTAAGGAAAACGAATACTTTTAGCGAAATTTCATTATTTTTCCTCTTTTTAGCCTTAATTTTGGCCATTTCATCGAGTTGTGATCGAAAAAAAGCAACGAAAATGGATAGTTAAAGTGAAATTTCAATTTTATTCCACTATTTTGCTTTAAATTTCGTCATTACTTCGAGTTATAATCGAAAAAAGCTGTTAAAACTGTTTATTATAACAAAATATTTATTTTTTTTCTCTATTTTGCCTTAATTTTCGTCATTTTACCGGGATATGATCGAAAAAAGCTACGAAAAGGGATAATTTAAGTGAAATTTCAATTTTTATCCTCTTTGTTGCCTTAAATTTCGTCATTTTTATCAAGTTATGATCGAAAAAAGCAACGAAAACGTTTAATTTTAGCGAAATATTATTTTTTTCCTATCTATTGCCTGAATTTTCTTCATAATATAGAGATATGATCGAAAAATTCAATGAAAGTGGATATTTTTGGCGAAATTTCAATATTTTTCCGCTTTTTTGCCTTAATTTTCGTCATGTTATCGATTTATGATCGAAAAAAAGCACAGAAAACGGATGATTTTAGCGAAATTTCAATAGTTTTCCTCTTTTTTGCCTTAATTTTCGTCAAGTTATCGATTTATGATCGAAAAAAAGCATCGAAAACGGATAATTTTAGCGAAATTTCCTTTTTCTCCCTGTATTCTGCCTTATTTTCCTCATTTTTTGGGATATGATCGAAAAAAGCAACGAAAAAGGATATTTTTGGGAAATTTCAATATTTTTCCTCTTTTTTGCCTTAATTTTGGCCATTTCATCGAGTTGTGATCGGAAAAAAGCACAGAAAACGGATGATATTAGCGAAATTTCAATAGTTTTCCTCTTTTTTGCCTAAATTTCGTCATTTTATCGATTTATTATCGAAAAAAAGAACAGAAAATGGATAATTTTAGCGAAATTTCCTTTTTCTCCCTGTATTCTGCCTTATTTTCCTCATTTCTTTGGGATATGATCAAAAAAAGCAACGAAAAAGGATAATTTTAGCTAAATTTCAATATTTTTCCACTTTTTTGCCTTAATTTTCGTCATTTTATCGATTTATGATCGAAAAAAAGAACAGAAAACGGATAATTTTAGCTAAATTTCAATATTATTCCTCTTTTTTGCCTTAATTTTGGCCATTTCATCGAGTTGTGATCGGAAAAAAGCACAGAAAACGGATGATTTTAGCGAAATTTCAATTTTATTCCACTATTTTGCTTTAAATTTCGTCATTACTTCGAGTTATGATCGAAAAAAGCTGTGAAAACTGATAATTTTAGCAAAATATTAATTTTTTTTCTCTATTTTGCTTAAATTTTCGTCATTTTACCGGGATATGATCGAAAAAAGCAACGAAAAGGGATAATTTTAGCGAACTATTATTTTTTTTCCAATCTATTGCCTGAATATTCTTCATAATATCGAGATATAATCGAAAAATTCAATGAAAGTGGATATTTTTAGCGAAATTTCAATATTTTTCCTCTTTTTTGCCTTAATTTTCGTCAAGTTATCGATTTATGATCGAAAAAAAGCACAGAAAACGGATAATTTTAGCGAAATTTCCTTTTTCTCCCTGTATTCTGCCTTATTTTCCTCATTTCTTTGGGATATGATCGAAAAAAGCAACGAAAAAGGATATTTTTTGCGAAATTTCAATATTTTTCCTCTTTTATGCCTTAATTTTCGTCATTTTATTGATATATGATGGAAAAAGAAACGAAAAAGGATATTTTTAGCAAAATTTCAATATTTTTCCTCTTTTTTGCCTTAAATTTCGTCATTTTCATCGAGTTATGATCGAAAAAAACCAACGACAATGGATATTTTTTCTCTTTTTTGCCTTAATTGTTGTCATTTTTACTTTCTCCCTATACGTAGTATAGAGAAAGTATTGTATTCGCAAAAAAATTCGACCTCCAGATTTCGACGGAAATAGATGTTTTGGGGCCCATAGAGCATGTTTTAGCTATTTTCCCGAACATGTCTGTCTGTGTGTCTGTCTGTCTGTCTGTCTGTCTGTCTGTGGTTAAAAAGTTTGTGTGCGCTCTATCTTAAAAAGTAAAAATCCGATCATTTTCAAAATTCATATTTAGAATTTTCCTAACAATACCAAGAGTTGATTAGTTTTTGGAGAATATCGCTTAACCGGAAGTTACGGTTTATCCGGAACAAAATTTTGTTTCTTAAATATCTCTGTAAGAATGCAATATAGGTATATACAATTACATACAAAAGTTATGGATAATGTTTTTTACTACAACTTTTGTATGAAACATTTTTTCGTAACACTGATTGTTTAGGAGTTATTCCCCAATAATGGTTAACCGGAAGTTGTTGTTAATCCAGAAATGGAAGTTTTTCATACATATCTCTGTCAAAATGCAATGTAGGTATATACAATTATGTACCAAAGTTGTAGATAATGTTTTTTACTACAACTTTTGTATGAAACAGTTTTTCGTAACACTGATTGTTTACGAGTTATTCTTCAATAATGGTTAACCGGAAGTTGTTGTTAATCCAGAAATGGAAGTTTTTCATACATATCTCGATCAGAATGCAATTTAGGTATATACAATCATGTACCAAAGTTATAGATAATGTTTTTTACTATAAAGCTTGTATGAAACATTTTCCTGTAACACTCATTGTTTTGGAATTATTTATATATTACCGGCATAGGCTTCTGTTTTCAATAAATATGGAGAAAGTCATGTGTTGGCCACATCAGATTTTTTTTAGATAGAATCGAAAAAATACCAAAAATGGATAATTTTAGCGAAATTTCAATATTTTTCCTCTTTTTTGCCTTAATTTTCGTCATTTTATTGCTATATGATGGAAAAAAGTAACGAAAACGAATACTTTTATCGAAATATCATTATTTTTCCTCTTTTTAGCCATAATTTTGGCCATTTCATCGAGATGTGATCGGAAAAAAGCACAGAAAACGGATGATTTTAGCGAAATTTCAATAGTTTTCCTCTTTTTTGCCTTAAATTTCGTCATTTTTATCGAGTAATGATTAAAAAAAGCAACGAAAACGTTTAATTTTAGCGAAATTATATTTTTTATTCTATCTATTGCTTGAATTTTCGTCATTTTACCGAAATATGACAGAAAAATGCAATGAAAATGTATATTTTTAGCGAAATTTCAATATTTTTCCTCTTTATTGCCTTAATTTTCGTCATTTTATCGATTTATGATCGAAAAAAAGAACAGAAAATGGATAATTTTAGCGAAATTTCTTTTTTTTTTCCTCGATTTTGCCTTATTTTCCACATTTTTTTGGGATATGATCGAAAATAGCAACGAAAAAGGAAATTTTTTTACGAAATTTCAATATTTTTTTCTTTTTTGCCTTAAGTGTTCTCATTTTTTCAAGATACAATCGAAAAAATACCAAAAATGGATAATTTTAGCGAAATTACAATAGTTTTCCTCTATTTTGCCTTAAATTTTGTCATTTTTATCGAGTTATGATCGAAAAAAGCAACGAAAAAGTATATTTTTTGAGAAATTTCAATATTTTTTTCTTTTTTACCTTAATTTTCGTCATGTTATCGATTTATGATCGAAAAAAAGAACAGAAAACGGATAATTTTAGCGAAATTTCCTTTTTCTCCCTGTATTCTGCCTTATTTTCGTCATTTCTTTGGGATATGATCAAAAAAAGCAACGAAAAAGGATAATTTTAGCTAAATTTCAATATTTTTCCACTTTTTTGCCTTAATTTTCGTCATTTTATCGATTTATGATGGAGAAAAAGAACAGAAAACGGATAATTTTAGCTAAATTTCAATATTATTCCTCTTTTTTGCCTTAATTTTGGCCATTTCATCGAGTTGTGATCGGCAAAAAGCACAGAAAACGGATGATTTTAGCGAAATTTCAATTTTATTCCACTATTTTGCTTTAAATTTCGTCATTACTTCGAGTTATGATCGAAAAAAGCTGTGAAAACTGATAATTTTAGCAAAATATTAATTTTTTTTCTCTATTTTGCCTTAATTTTCGTCATTTTACCGGGATATGATCGAAAAAAGCAACGAAAAGTAATAATTTCAGTGAAATTTCAATTTTTATCCTCTTTTTTGCCTTAATTTCGTCATTTTATTGATATATGATGGAAAAAAGTAACGAAAACGAATACTTTTAGCGAAATATCATTATATTTCCTCTTTTTAGCCTTAATTTTGGCCATTTCATCGAGATGTGATCGGAAAAAAGCAACGAATACGGATAATAAAAGCGAAATTTCAATTTTATTCCACAATTTTGCTTTAAATTTCGTCATTACTTCGAGTTATGATCGAAAAGAAGAACAGAATTCGGATAATTTTAGCGAAATTTCCTTTTTTACCCTCGATTTTGTCTTATTTTCCACATTTTTTTGGAATATGATCGAAAAAAGCAACGAAAAAGTATATTTTTTGAGAAATTTCAATATTTTTTTCTTTTTTGCCTTAATTCTCGTCAAGATATCGATTTATCGATATATGAAGGAAAAAGAAACGAAAACGGATATTTTTAGCGAAATTTCAATATTATTCCTCTTTTTTGCCTTAATTTTGGCCATTTCATCGAGTTGTGATAGGAAAAAAGCACAGAAAACGGATGATTTAAGCGAAATTTCAATAGTTTTCCTCTTTTTTGCCTTAATTTTCGTCATTTTATCGATATATCATCGAAAAAAAGCACAGAAAACGGATAATTTTAGCGAAATTTCCTATTCCTTCCTGTATTCTGCCTTATATTCCTAATTTTTTGGGATATGATCGAAAAAAGCAACGAAAAAGGATATTTTTTGCGAAATTTCAATATTTTTCCTCTTTTATGCCTTAATTTTCGTCATTTTATTGATATATGATGGAAAAAGAAACGAAAAAGGATATTTTTAGCAAAATTTCAATATTTTTCCTCTTTTTTGCCTTAATTGTTGTCATTTTTTCAAGATACAATCGAAAAAATACCAAAAATGGAAAAGAAACGAAACGGATATTTTTAGCGAAATTTCAATAGTTTTCCTCTTTTTTGCCTTAAATTTCGTCTTTTTTATCGAGTTATGATCGAAAAAAGCAACGAAAACGTTTAATTTTAGCGAAATATTATTTTTTTCCTATCTATTGCCTGAATTTTCTTCATAATATAGAGATATGATCGAAAAATTCAATGAAAGTGGATATTTTTGGCGAAATTTCAATATTTTTCCGCTTTTTTGCCTTAATTTTCGTCATGTTATCGATTTATGATCGAAAAAAAGCACAGAAAACGGATGATTTTAGCGAAATTTCAATAGTTTTCCTCTTTTTTGCCTTAATTTTCGTCAAGTTATCGATTTATGATCGAAAAAAAGCACAGAAAACGGATAATTTTAGCGAAATTTCCTTTTTCTCCCTGTATTCTGCCTTATTTTCCTCATTTTTTGGGATATGATCGAAAAAAGCAACGAAAAAGGATATTTTTTGCGAAATTTCAATATTTTTCCTCTTTTATGCCTTAATTTTCGTCATTTTATTGATATATGATGGAAAAAGAAACGAAAAAGGATATTTTTAGCAAAATTTCAATATTTTTCCTCTTTTTTGCCTTAATTGTTGTCATTTTTTCAAGATACAATCGAAAAAATACCAAAAATGGAAAAGAAACGAAACGGATATTTTTAGCGAAATTTCAATAGTTTTCCTCTTTTTTGCCTTAAATTTCGTCTTTTTTATCGAGTTATGATCGAAAAAAGCAACGAAAACGTTTAATTTTAGCGAAATTTTATATTTTATCCTATCTATTACCTGAATTTTCGTCATTTTACCGAAAAATGACAAAAAATGCAATGAAAGTGGATATTTTTAGCGAAATTTCAATATTTTTCCTCTTTTTTGCCTTAATTTTCGTCATTTTATCGATTTATGATCGAAAAAAAGCACAGAAAACGGATAATTTTAGCGAAATTTCCTTTTTTTCCCTCGATTTTGCCTTATTTTCCACATTTTTTTTCTGGATATGATCGAAAAAAGCAACGATAAAAGGGATAATTTAAGTGAAATTTCAATTTTTATCCTCTTTTTTGCCTTAATGGTTGTCATTTTTTCAAGATACAATCGAAAAAATACCAAAAATGGATAATTTTAGCGTAATTTCAATAGTTTTCATTTTTTTTGCCTTAATTTTCATCATTTTATTGATATATGATGGAAAAAGGTAAGGAAAACGAATACTTTTAGCGAAATTTCATTATTTTTCCTCTTTTTAGCCTTAATTTTGGCCATTTCATCGAGTTGTGATCGAAAAAAAGCAACGAAAATGGATAGTTAAAGTGAAATTTCAATTTTATTCCACTATTTTGCTTTAAATTTCGTCATTACTTCGAGTTATAATCGAAAAAAGCTGTTAAAACTGTTTATTATAACAAAATATTTATTTTTTTTCTCTATTTTGCCTTAATTTTCGTCATTTTACCGGGATATGATCGAAAAAAGCTACGAAAAGGGATAATTTAAGTGAAATTTCAATTTTTATCCTCTTTGTTGCCTTAAATTTCGTCATTTTTATCAAGTTATGATCGAAAAAAGCAACGAAAACGTTTAATTTTAGCGAAATATTATTTTTTTCCTATCTATTGCCTGAATTTTCTTCATAATATAGAGATATGATCGAAAAATTCAATGAAAGTGGATATTTTTGGCGAAATTTCAATATTTTTCCGCTTTTTTGCCTTAATTTTCGTCATGTTATCGATTTATGATCGAAAAAAAGCACAGAAAACGGATGATTTTAGCGAAATTTCAATAGTTTTCCTCTTTTTTGCCTTAATTTTCGTCAAGTTATCGATTTATGATCGAAAAAAAGCACAGAAAACGGATAATTTTAGCAAAATTTCCTTTTTCTCCCTGTATTCTGCCTTATTTTCCTCATTTTTTGGGATATGATCGAAAAAAGCAACGAAAAAGGATATTTTTTGCGAAATTTCAATATTTTTCCTCTTTTATGCCTTAATTTTCGTCATTTTATTGATATATGATGGAAAAAGAAACGAAAAAGGATATTTTTAGCAAAATTTCAATATTTTTCCTCTTTTTTGCCTTAATTGTTGTCATTTTTTCAAGATACAATCGAAAAAATACCAAAAATGGAAAAGAAACGAAACGGATATTTTTAGCGAAATTTCAATAGTTTTCCTCTTTTTTGCCTTAAATTTCGTCTTTTTTTATCGAGTTATGATCGAAAAAAGCAACGAAAACGTTTAATTTTAGCGAAATTTTATATTTTATCCTATCTATTACCTGAATTTTCGTCATTTTACCGAAAAATGACAAAAAATGCAATGAAAGTGGATATTTTTAGCGAAATTTCAATATTTTTCCTCTTTTTTGCCTTAATTTTCGTCATTTTATCGATTTATGATCGAAAAAAAGCACAGAAAACGGATAATTTTAGCGAAATTTCCTTTTTTTCCCTCGATTTTGCCTTATTTTCCACATTTTTTTTCTGGATATGATCGAAAAAAGCAACGATAAAAGGGATAATTTAAGTGAAATTTCAATTTTTATCCTCTTTTTTGCCTTAATGGTTGTCATTTTTTCAAGATACAATCGAAAAAATACCAAAAATGGATAATTTTAGCGTAATTTCAATAGTTTTCATTTTTTTTGCCTTAATTTTCATCATTTTATTGATATATGATGGAAAAAGGTAAGGAAAACGAATACTTTTAGCGAAATTTCATTATTTTTCCTCTTTTTAGCCTTAATTTTGGCCATTTCATCGAGTTGTGATCGAAAAAAAGCAACGAAAATGGATAGTTAAAGTGAAATTTCAATTTTATTCCACTATTTTGCTTTAAATTTCGTCATTACTTCGAGTTATAATCGAAAAAAGCTGTTAAAACTGTTTATTATAACAAAATATTTATTTTTTTTCTCTATTTTGCCTTAATTTTCGTCATTTTACCGGGATATGATCGAAAAAAGCTACGAAAAGGGATAATTTAAGTGAAATTTCAATTTTTATCCTCTTTGTTGCCTTAAATTTCGTCATTTTTATCAAGTTATGATCGAAAAAAGCAACGAAAACGTTTAATTTTAGCGAAATATTATTTTTTTCCTATCTATTGCCTGAATTTTCTTCATAATATAGAGATATGATCGAAAAATTCAATGAAAGTGGATATTTTTGGCGAAATTTCAATATTTTTCCGCTTTTTTGCCTTAATTTTCGTCATGTTATCGATTTATGATCGAAAAAAAGCACAGAAAACGGATGATTTTAGCGAAATTTCAATAGTTTTCCTCTTTTTTGCCTTAATTTTCGTCAAGTTATCGATTTATGATCGAAAAAAAGCACAGAAAACGGATAATTTTAGCGAAATTTCCTTTTTCTCCCTGTATTCTGCCTTATTTTCCTCATTTTTTGGGATATGATCGAAAAAAGCAACGAAAAAGGATATTTTTGGGAAATTTCAATATTTTTCCTCTTTTTTGCCTTAATTGTGGCCATTTCATCGAGTTGTGATCGGAAAAAAGCACAGAAAACGGATGATATTAGCGAAATTTCAATAGTTTTCCTCTTTTTTGCCTAAATTTCGTCATTTTATCGATTTATGATCGAAAAAAAGAACAGAAAATGGATAATTTTAGCGAAATTTCCTTTTTCTCCCTGTATTCTGCCTTATTTTCCTCATTTCTTTGGGATATGATCAAAAAAAGCAACGAAAAAGGATAATTTTAGCTAAATTTCAATATTTTTCCACTTTTTTGCCTTAATTTTCGTCATTTTATCGATTTATGATCGAAAAAAAGAACAGAAAACGGATAATTTTAGCTAAATTTCAATATTATTCCTCTTTTTTGCCTTAATTTTGGCCATTTCATCGAGTTGTGATCGGAAAAAAGCACAGAAAACGGATGATTTTAGCGAAATTTCAATTTTATTCCACTATTTTGCTTTAAATTTCGTCATTACTTCGAGTTATGATCGAAAAAAGCTGTGAAAACTGATAATTTTAGCAAAATATTAATTTTTTTTCTCTATTTTGCTTAAATTTTCGTCATTTTACCGGGATATGATCGAAAAAAGCAACGAAAAGGGATAATTTTAGCGAACTATTATTTTTTTTCCAATCTATTGCCTGAATATTCTTCATAATATCGAGATATAATCGAAAAATTCAATGAAAGTGGATATTTTTAGCGAAATTTCAATATTTTTCCTCTTTTTTGCCTTAATTTTCGTCAAGTTATCGATTTATGATCGAAAAAAAGCACAGAAAACGGATAATTTTAGCGAAATTTCCTTTTTCTCCCTGTATTCTGCCTTATTTTCCTCATTTCTTTGGGATATGATCGAAAAAAGCTACGACAAAGGATAATTTTAGCAAAATTTCAATAATTATCCTCTTTTTTACCTTAATTTTTGTCATTTTATTGATATATGAAGGAAAAAGAAATGAAAACAGATATTTTTAGCGAAATTTCAATCTTATTCCTCTTTTTTGCCTTAATTCTCGCCATTTCATCGAGTTGTGATCGGAAAAAAGCACAGAAAACGGATGATTTTAGCGAAATTTCAATAGTTTTCCTCTTTTTTGCCTTAAATTTCGTCATTTTTATCGAGTTATGAACGAAAAAAGCAACGAAAAAGTATATTTTTTGAGCAATTTCAATATTTTTTTCTTTTTTGCCTTAATTTTCGTCAAGTTATCGATTTATGATCGAAAAAAAGAACAGAAAACGGATAATTTTAGCGAAATTTCCTTTTTCTCCCTGTATTCTGCCTTATTTTCCTCATTTCTTTGGGATATGTTCAAAAAAAGCAACGAAAAAGGATAATTTTAGCTAAATTTCAATATTTTTCCACTTTTTTGCCTTAATTTTCGTCATTTTATCGATTTATGATCGAAAAAAAGAACAGAAAACGGATAATTTTAGCTAAATTTCAATATTATTCCTCTTTTTTGCCTTAATTTTGGCCATTTCATCGAGTTGTGATCGGAAAAAAGCACAGAAAACGGATGATTTTAGCGAAATTTCAATTTTATTCCACTATTTTGCTTTAAATTTCGTCATTACTTCGAGTTATGATCGAAAAAAGCTGTGAAAACTGATAATTTTAGCAAAATATTAATTTTTTTTCTCTATTTTGCCTTAATTTTCGTCATTTTACCGGGATATGATCGAAAAAAGCAACGAAAAGCAATAATTTCAGTGAAATTTCAATTTTTATCCTCTTTTTTGCCTTAATTTCGTCATTTTATTGATATATGATGGAAAAAAGTAACGAAAACGAATACTTTTAGCGAAATATCATTATTTTTCCTCTTTTTAGCCTTAATTTTGGCCATTTCATCGAGATGTGATCGGAAAAAAGCAACGAATACGGATAATAAAAGCGAAATTTCAATTTTATTCCACAATTTTGCTTTAAATTTCGTCATTACTTCGAGTTATGATCGAAAAGAAGAACAGAATTCGGATAATTTTAGCGAAATTTCCTTTTTTACCCTCGATTTTGTCTTATTTTCCACATTTTTTTGGAATATGATCGAAAAAAGCAACGAAAAGGGATATTTTTGGAGAAATTTCAATATTTTTTCTTTTTTGCCTTAATTGTTGTCATTGTTTCAAGATACAATCGAAAAAATACCAAAAATGGATAATTTTAGCGAAATTTCAATAGTTTTCCTCTTTTTTGCCTTAATTTTCGTCATTTTATTGATATATGAAGGAAAAAGAAACGAAAACGGATACTTTTAGCGAAATATTATTATTTTTCCTCTTTTTAGCGTTAATTTTGGCCATTTAATCGAGTTGTGATCGAAAAAAAGCAACGAAAACGATTAATTAAAGCGAAATTTCACTTTTATTCCACAATTTTGCTTTAAATTTCGTAATTACTTCGAGTTATGATCGAAAAGAAGAACAGAATTTGGATAATTTTAGCGAAATTTCCTTTTTACCCTCGATTTTGACTTATTTTCCACATTTTTTTGGGATATGATCTAAAAAAGCAACGAAAAAGTATATTTTTTGAGAAATTTCAATATTTTTTTCTTTTTTGCCTTAATTTTCGTCAAGATATCGATTTATGATCGAAAAAAAGCACAGAAAACGGATAATTTTCGCGAAATTTCCTTTTTCTCCCTGTATTCTGCCTTATTTTCCTCATTTCTTTGGGATATGATCGAAAAAGGATAATTTTAGCAAAATTTCAATGATTTTCCTCTTTTTTGCCTTAATTTTCGTCATTTTATTGATATATGAAGGAAAAAGAAACGAAAACGGATATTTTTAGTGAAATTTCAACATTATTCCTCTTTTTTGCCTTAATTTAGGCCATTTCATCGAGTTGTGATAGGAAAAAAGCACAGAAAACGGATGATTTAAGCGAAATTTCAATAGATTTCCTCTTTTTTGCCTTAATTTTCGTCATTTTATCGATATATCATCGAAAAAAAGCACAGAAAACGGATAATTTAAGCGAAATTTCCTATTCCTTCCTGTATTCTGCCTTATTTTCCTCATTTTTTTGGGATATGATCGAGAAAAGCAACGAAAAAGGATATTTTTTGCGAAATTTCAATATTTTTCCTCTTTTTTGCCTTAATTTTCGTCATTTTATTGATATATGATGGAAAAAGAAACGAAAAAGGATATTTTTAGCAAAATTTCAATATTTTTCCTCTTTTTTGCCTTAAATTTTGTCATTTATATCGAGTTATGATCGTTAAAAGCAACGACAATGGATATTTTTTCTCTTTTTTGCCTTAATTGTTGTCATTTTTTCAAGATACAATCGAAAAAATACCAAAAATGGATAATTTTAGAGTAATTTCAATAGTTTTCATTTTTTTTGCCTTAATTTTCGTCATTTTATTGATATATGATGGAAAAAAGTAAGGAAAACGAATACTTTTAACGAAATTTCATTATTTTTCCTCTTTTTAGCCTTAATTTTGGCCATTTCATCGAGTTGTGATCGAAAAAAGCAACGAAAATGGATAGTTAAAGCGAAATTTCAATTTTATTCCACTATTTTGCTTTAAATTTCGTCATTACTTCGAGTTATAATCGAAAAAAGATGTTAAAACTGATAATTATAGCAAAATATTAATTTTTTTTCTCTATTTTGCCTTAAATTTCGTCATTGTTATCGAGTTATGATCGAAAAAGCAACGAAAACGTTTAATTTTAGCGAAATATTATTTTTTTCCTATCTATTGCCTGAATTTTCTTCATATTATCGAGATAAGATCGAAAAATTCAATGAAAGTGGATATTTATAGCGAAATTTCAATATTTTTCCGCTTTTTTGCCTTAATTTTCGTCATGTTATCGATTTATGATCGAAAAAAAGCACAGAAAACGGATGATTTTAGCGAAATTTCCTTTTTCTCCCTGCATTCTGCCTTATTTTCCTCATTTTTTTGGGATATGATCGAAAAAGGATAATTTTAGCAAAATTTCAATGATTTTCCTCTTTTTTGCCTTAATTTTCGTCATTTTATTGATATATGAAGGAAAAAGAAAAGAAAACGGATATTTTTAGCGAAATTTCAATATTATTCCTCTTTTTTGCCTTAATTTTGGCCATTTCATCGAGTTGTGATAGGAAAAAAGCACAGAAAACGGATGATTTAAGCGAAATTTCAATAGTTTTCCTCTTTTTTGCCTTAATTTTCGTCATTTTATCGATATATCATCGAAAAAAAGCACAGAAAACGGATAATTTTAGCGAAATTTCCTATTCCTTCCTGTATTCTGCCTTATATTCCTAATTTTTTGGGATATGATCGAAAAAAGCAACGAAAAAGGATATTTTTTGCGTAATTTCAATATTTTTCCTCTTTTATGCCTTAATTTTCGTCATTTTATTGATATATGATGGAAAAAGAAACGAAAAAGGATATTTTTAGCAAAATTTCAATATTTTTCCTCTTTTTTGCCTTAAATTTCGTCATTTTCATCGAGTTATGATCGAAAAAAACCAACGACAATGGATATTTTTTCTCTTTTTTCCCTTAATTGTTGTCATTTTTTCAAGATACAATCGAAAAAATACCAAAAATGGAAAAGAAACGAAACGGATATTTTTAGCGAAATTTCAAAAGTTTTCCTCTTTTTTGCCTTAAATTTCGTCTTTTTTATCGAGTTATGATCGAAAAAAGCAACGAAAACGTTTAATTTTAGCGAAATTTTATATTTTATCCTATCTATTACCTGAATTTTCGTCATTTTACCGAAAAATGACAAAAAATGCAATGAAAGTGGATATTTTTAGCGAAATTTCAATATTTTTCCTCTTTTTTGCCTTAATTTTCGTCATTTTATCGATTTATGATCGAAAAAAAGCACAGAAAACGGATAATTTTAGCGAAATTTCCTTTTTTTCCCTCGATTTTGCCTTATTTTCCACATTTTTTTTCTGGATATGATCGAAAAAAGCAACGATAAAAGGGATAATTTAAGTGAAATTTCAATTTTTATCCTCTTTTTTGCCTTAATGGTTGTCATTTTTTCAAGATACAATCGAAAAAATACCAAAAATGGATAATTTTAGCGTAATTTCAATAGTTTTCATTTTTTTGCCTTAATTTTCATCATTTTATTGATATATGATGGAAAAAGGTAAGGAAAACGAATACTTTTAGCGAAATTTCATTATTTTTCCTCTTTTTAGCCTTAATTTTGGCCATTTCATCGAGTTGTGATCGAAAAAAAGCAACGAAAATGGATAGTTAAAGTGAAATTTCAATTTTATTCCACTATTTTGCTTTAAATTTCGCCATTACTTCGAGTTATAATCGAAAAAAGCTGTTAAAACTGTTTATTATAATAAAATATTTATTTTTTTTCTCTATTTTGCCTTAATTTTCATCATTTTACCGGGATATGATCGAAAAAAGCTACGAAAAGGGATAATTTAAGTGAAATTTCAATTTTTATCCTCTTTGTTGCCTTAAATTTCGTCATTTTTATCAAGTTATGATCGAAAAAAGCAACGAAAACGTTTAATTTTAGCGAAATATTATTTTTTTCCTATCTATTGCCTGAATTTTCTTCATAATATAGAGATATGATCGAAAAATTCAATGAAAGTGGATATTTTTAGCGAAATTTCAATATTTTTCCGCTTTTTTGCCTTAATTTTCGTCATGTTATCGATTTATGATCGAAAAAAAGCACAGAAAACGGATGATTTTAGCGAAATTTCAATAGTTTTCCTCTTTTTTGCCTTAATTTTCGTCAAGTTATCGATTTATGATCGAAAAAAAGCACAGAAAACGGATAATTTTAGCGAAATTTCCTTTTTCTCCCTGTATTCTGCCTTATTTTCCTCATTTTTTGGGATATGATCGAAAAAAGCAACGAAAAAGGATATTTTTGGGAAATTTCAATATTTTTCCTCTTTTTTGCCTTAATTTTGGCCATTTCATCGAGTTGTGATCGGAAAAAAGCACAGAAAACGGATGATATTAGCGAAATTTCAATAGTTTTCCTCTTTTTTGCCTAAATTTCGTCATTTTATCGATTTATGATCGAAAAAAAGAACAGAAAACGGATAATTTTAGCGAAATTTCCTTTTTCTCCCTGTATTCTGCCTTATTTTCCTCATTTCTTTGGGATATGATCAAAAAAAGCAACGAAAAAGGATAATTTTAGCTAAATTTCAATATTTTTCCACTTTTTTGCCTTAATTTTCGTCATTTTATCGATTTATGATCGAAAAAAAGAACAGAAAACGGATAATTTTAGCTAAATTTCAATATTATTCCTCTTTTTTGCCTTAATTTTGGCCATTTCATCGAGTTGTGATCGGAAAAAAGCACAGAAAACGGATGATTTTAGCGAAATTTCAATTTTATTCCACTATTTTGCTTTAAATTTCGTCATTACTTCGAGTTATGATCGAAAAAAGCTGTGAAAACTGATAATTTTAGCAAAATATTAATTTTTTTTCTCTATTTTGCCTTAATTTTCGTCATTTTACCGGGATATGATCGAAAAAAGCAACGAAAAGCAATAATTTCAGTGAAATTTCAATTTTTATCCTCTTTTTTGCCTTAATTTCGTCATTTTATTGATATATGATGGAAAAAAGTAACGAAAACGAATACTTTTAGCGAAATATCATTATTTTTCCTCTTTTTAGCCTTAATTTTGGCCATTTCATCGAGATGTGATCGGAAAAAAGCAACGAATACGGATAATAAAAGCGAAATTTCAATTTTATTCCACAATTTTGCTTTAAATTTCGTCATTACTTCGAGTTATGATCGAAAAGAAGAACAGAATTCGGATAATTTTAGCGAAATTTCCTTTTTTACCCTCGATTTTGTCTTATTTTCCACATTTTTTTGGAATATGATCGAAAAAAGCAACGAAAAGGGATATTTTTGGAGAAATTTCAATATTTTTTCTTTTTTGCCTTAATTGTTGTCATTGTTTCAAGATACAATCGAAAAAATACCAAAAATGGATAATTTTAGCGAAATTTCAATAGTTTTCCTCTTTTTTGCCTTAATTTTCGTCATTTTATTGATATATGAAGGAAAAAGAAACGAAAACGGATACTTTTAGCGAAATATTATTATTTTTCCTCTTTTTAGCGTTAATTTTGGCCATTTAATCGAGTTGTGATCGAAAAAAAGCAACGAAAACGATTAATTAAAGCGAAATTTCACTTTTATTCCACAATTTTGCTTTAAATTTCGTCATTACTTCGAGTTATGATCGAAAAGAAGAACAGAATTCGGATAATTTTAGCGAAATTTCCTTTTTTACCCTCGATTTTGTCTTATTTTCCACATTTTTTTGGAATATGATCGAAAAAAGCAACGAAAAGGGATATTTTTGGAGAAATTTCAATATTTTTTCTTTTTTGCCTTAATTGTTGTCATTGTTTCAAGATACAATCGAAAAAATACCAAAAATGGATAATTTTAGCGAAATTTCAATAGTTTTCCTCTTTTTTGCCTTAATTTTCGTCATTTTATTGATATATGAAGGAAAAAGAAACGAAAACGGATACTTTTAGCGAAATATTATTATTTTTCCTCTTTTTAGCGTTAATTTTGGCCATTTAATCGAGTTGTGATCGAAAAAAAGCAACGAAAACGATTAATTAAAGCGAAATTTCACTTTTATTCCACAATTTTGCTTTAAATTTCGTAATTACTTCGAGTTATGATCGAAAAGAAGAACAGAATTTGGATAATTTTAGCGAAATTTCCTTTTTTACCCTCGATTTTGACTTATTTTCCACATTTTTTTGGGATATGATCGAAAAAAGCATCGAAAAAGTATATTTTTTGAGAAATTTCAATATTTTTTTCTTTTTTGCCTTAATTTTCGTCAAGATATCGATTTATGATCGAAAAAAAGCACAGAAAACGGATAATTTTCGCGAAATTTCCTTTTTCTCC
This sequence comes from Sympetrum striolatum, assembly GCA_947579665.1. Classification (NCBI taxonomy): domain Eukaryota; kingdom Metazoa; phylum Arthropoda; class Insecta; order Odonata; family Libellulidae; genus Sympetrum; species Sympetrum striolatum. The sequence goes on along the minus strand of OX388347.1, from coordinate 22,943,601 downwards.
CTGTATTCTGCCTTATTTTCCTCATTTCTTTGGGATATTATCAAAAAAAGCAACGAAAAAGGATAATTTTAGCTAAATTTCAATATTTCTCCTCTTTTTTGCCTTAATTGGCGTCATTTTATTGCTATATGATGGAAAAAAGTAACGAAAACGAATACTTTTATCGAAATATCATTATTTTTCCTCTTTTTAGCCATAATTTTGGCCATTTCATCGAGATGTGATCGGAAAAAAGCACAGAAAACGGATGATTTTAGCGAAATTTCAATAGTTTTCCTCTTTTTTGCCTTAAATTTCGTCATTTTTATCGAGTAATGATTAAAAAAAGCAACGAAAACGTTTAATTTTAGCGAAATTATATTTTTTATTCTATCTATTGCTTGAATTTTCGTCATTTTACCGAAATATGACAGAAAAATGCAATGAAAATGTATATTTTTAGCGAAATTTCAATATTTTTCCTGTTTATTGCCTTAATTTTCGTCATTTTATCGATTTATGATCGAAAAAAAGAACAGAAAATGGATAATTTTAGCGAAATTTCTTTTTTTTTTCCTCGATTTTGCCTTATTTTCCACATTTTTTTGGGATATGATCGAAAAAAGCAACGAAAAAGGAAATTTTTTTACGAAATTTCAATATTTTTTCTTTTTTGCCTTAAGTGTTCTCATTTTTTCAAGATACAATCGAAAAAATACCAAAAATGGATAATTTTAGCGAAATTACAATAGTTTTCCTCTATTTTGCCTTAAATTTTGTCATTTTTATCGAGTTATGATCGAAAAAAGCAACGAAAAAGGATAATTTTAGCTAAATTTCAATATTTTTCCACTTTTTTGCCTTAATTATCGTCATTTTATCGATTTATGATCGAAAAAAAGGCCAGAAAACGGATAATTTTAGCGAAATTTCCTTTTTCTCCCTGTATTCTGCCTTATTTTCCTCATTTTTTTGGGATATGATCGAAAAAGGATAATTTTAGCAAAATTTCAATGATTTTCCTCTTTTTTGCCTTAATTTTCGTCATTTTATTGATATATGAAGGAAAAAGAAACGAAAACGGATATTTTTAGCGAAATTTCAACATTATTTCTCTTTTTTGCCTTAATTTAGGCCATTTCATCGAGTTGTGATAGAAAAAAAGCACAGAAAACGGATGATTTAAGCGAAATTTCACTAGATTTCCTCTTTTTTGCCTTAATTTTCGTCATTTTATTGATATATGAAGGAAAAAGAAACGAAAACGGATACTTTTAGCGAAATATTATTATTTTTCCTCTTTTTAGCGTTAATTTTGGCCATTTAATCGAGTTGTGATCGAAAAAAAGCAACGAAAACGATTAATTAAAGCGAAATTTCACTTTTATTCCACAATTTTGCTTTAAATTTCGTAATTACTTCGAGTTATGATCGAAAAGAAGAACAGAATTTGGATAATTTTAGCGAAATTTCCTTTTTTACCCTCGATTTTGACTTATTTTCCACATTTTTTTGGGATATGATCGAAAAAAGCATCGAAAAAGTATATTTTTTGAGAAATTTCAATATTTTTTTCTTTTTTGCCTTAATTTTCGTCAAGATATCGATTTATGATCGAAAAAAAGCACAGAAAACGGATAATTTTCGCGAAATTTCCTTTTTCTCCCTGTATTCTGCCTTATTTTCCTCATTTCTTTGGGATATTATCAAAGAAAGCAACGAAAAAGGATAATTTTAGCTAAATTTCAATATTTTTCCTCTTTTTTGCCTTAATTGGCGTCATTTTATTGCTATATGATGGAAAAAAGTAACGAAAACGAATACTTTTATCGAAATATCATTATTTTTCCTCTTTTTAGCCATAATTTTGGCCATTTCATCGAGATGTGATCGGAAAAAAGCACAGAAAACGGATGATTTTAGCGAAATTTCAATAGTTTTCCTCTTTTTTGCCTTAAATTTCGTCATTTTTATCGAGTAATGATTAAAAAAAGCAACGAAAACGTTTAATTTTAGCGAAATTATATTTTTTATTCTATCTATTGCTTGAATTTTCGTCATTTTACCGAAATATGACAGAAAAATGCAATGAAAATGTATATTTTTAGCGAAATTTCAATATTTTTCCTGTTTATTGCCTTAATTTTCGTCATTTTATCGATTTATGATCGAAAAAAAGAACAGAAAATGGATAATTTTAGCGAAATTTCTTTTTTTTTTCCTCGATTTTGCCTTATTTTCCACATTTTTTTGGGATATGATCGAAAAAAGCAACGAAAAAGGAAATTTTTTTACGAAATTTCAATATTTTTTCTTTTTTGCCTTAAGTGTTCTCATTTTTTCAAGATACAATCGAAAAAATACCAAAAATGGATAATTTTAGCGAAATTACAATAGTTTTCCTCTATTTTGCCTTAAATTTTGTCATTTTTATCGAGTTATGATCGAAAAAAGCAACGAAAAAGGATAATTTTAGCTAAATTTCAATATTTTTCCACTTTTTTGCCTTAATTATCGTCATTTTATCGATTTATGATCGAAAAAAAGGCCAGAAAACGGATAATTTTAGCGAAATTTCCTTTTTCTCCCTGTATTCTGCCTTATTTTCCTCATTTTTTTGGGATATGATCGAAAAAGGATAATTTTAGCAAAATTTCAATGATTTTCCTCTTTTTTGCCTTAATTTTCGTCATTTTATTGATATATGAAGGAAAAAGAAACGAAAACGGATATTTTTAGCGAAATTTCAACATTATTTCTCTTTTTTGCCTTAATTTAGGCCATTTCATCGAGTTGTGATAGAAAAAAAGCACAGAAAACGGATGATTTAAGCGAAATTTCACTAGATTTCCTCTTTTTTGCCTTAATTTTCGTCATTTTATCGATATATCATCGAAAAAAAGCACAGAAAACGGATAATTTTAGCGAAATTTCCTATTCCTTCCAGTATTCTGCCTTATTTTCCTCATTTTTTTGGGATATGATCGAAAAAAGCAACGAAAAAGGATATTTTTTGCGAAATTTCAATATTTTTCCTCTTTTTTGCCTTAATTTTCGTCATTTTATTGATATATGATGGAAAAAGAAACGAAAAAGGATATTTTTAGCAAAATTTCAATATTTTTCCTCTTTTTCGCCTTAAATTTCGTCATTTTCATCGAGTTATGATCGTTAAAAGCAACGACAATGGATATTTTTTCTCTTTTTTGCCTTAATTGTTGTCATTTTTTCAAGATACAATCGAGAAAATACCAAAAATGGATAATTTTAGAGTAATTTCAATAGTTTTCATTTTTTTTTGCCTTAATTTTCGTCATTTTATTGATATATGATGGAAAAAAGTAAGGAAAACGAATACTTTTAACGAAATTTCATTATTTTTCCTCTTTTTAGCCTTAATTTTGGCCATTTCATCGAGTTGTGATCGAAAAAAGCAACGAAAATGTATAGTTAAAGCGAAATTTCAATTTTATTCCACTATTTTGCTTTAAATTTCGTCATTACTTCGAGTTATAATCGAAAAAAGATGTTAAAACTGATAATTTTAGCAAAATATTAATTTTTTTTCTCTATTTTGCCTTAATTTTCGTCATTTTACCGGGATATGATCGAAAAAAGCTACGAAAAGGGATAATTTCAGTGAAATTTCAATTTTTTTCCTCCATTTTGCCTTAAATTTCGTCATTTTTATCGAGTTATGATCGAAAAAGCAACGAAAACGTTTAATTTTAGCGAAATATTATTTTTTTCCTATCTATTGCCTGAATTTTCTTCATATTATCGAGATATGATCGAAAAATTCAATGAAAGTGGATATTTATAGCGAAATTTCAATATTTTTCCGCTTTTTTGCCTTAATTTTCGTCATGTTATCGATTTATGATCGAAAAAAAGCACAGAAAACGGATGATTTTAGCGAAATTTCCTTTTTCTCCCTGCATTCTGCCTTATTTTCCTCATTTTTTTGGGATATGATCGAAAAAGGATAATTTTAGCAAAATTTCAATGATTTTCCTCTTTTTTGCCTTAATTTTCGTCATTTTATTGATATATGAAGGAAAAAGAAACGAAAACGGATATTTTTAGCGAAATTTCAATATTATTCCTCTTTTTTGCCTTAATTTTGGCCATTTCATCGAGTTGTGATAGGAAAAAAGCACAGAAAACGGATGATTTAAGCGAAATTTCAATATTTTTCCTCTTTTTTGCCTTAATTTTCGTCATTTTATCGATATATCATCGAAAAAAAGCACAGAAAACGGATAATTTTAGCGAAATTTCCTATTCCTTCCTGTATTCTGCCTTATATTCCTAATTTTTTGGGATATGATCGAAAAAAGCAACGAAAAAGGATATTTTTTGCGAAATTTCAATATTTTTCCTCTTTTATGCCTTAATTTTCGTCATTTTATTGATATATGATGGAAAAAGAAACGAAAAAGGATATTTTTAGCAAAATTTCAATATTTTTCCTCTTTTTTGCCTTAAATTTCGTCATTTTCATCGAGTTATGATCGAAAAAAACCAACGACAATGGATATTTTTTCTCTTTTTTCCCTTAATTGTTGTCATTTTTTCAAGATACAATCGAAAAAATACCAAAAATGGAAAAGAAACGAAACGGATATTTTTAGCGAAGTTTCAATAGTTTTCCTCTTTTTTGCCTTAAATTTCGTCATTTTTATCGAGTTATGATCGAAAAAAGCAACGAAAACGTTTAATTTTAGCGAAATTTTATATTTTATCCTATCTATTACCTGAATTTTCGTCATTTTACCGAAAAATGACAAAAAATGCAATGAAAGTGGATATTTTTAGCGAAATTTCAATATTTTTCCTCTTTTTTGCCTTAATTTTCGTCATTTTATCGATTTATGATCGAAAAAAAGCACAGAAAACGGATAATTTTAGCGAAATTTCCTTTTTTTCCCTTGATTTTGCCTTATTTTCCACATTTTTTTTCTGGATATGATCGAAAAAAGCAACGATAAAAGGGATAATTTAAGTGAAATTTCAATTTTTATCCTCTTTTTTGCCTTAATGGTTGTCATTTTTTCAAGATACAATCGAAGAAATACCAAAAATGGATAATTTTAGCGTAATTTCAATAGTTTTCATTTTTTTTGCCTTAATTTTCATCATTTTATTGATATATGATGGAAAAAGGTAAGGAAAACGAATACTTTTAGCGAAATTTCATTATTTTTCCTCTTTTTAGCCTTAATTTTGGCCATTTCATCGAGTTGTGATCGAAAAAAAGCAACGAAAATGGATAGTTAAAGCGAAATTTCAATTTTATTCCACTATTTTGCTTTAAATTTCGTCATTAATTCGAGTTATAATCGAAAAAAGCTGTTAAAACTGTTTATTATAACAAAATATTTATTTTTTTTCTCTATTTTGCCTTAATTTTCGTCATTTTACCGGGATATGATCGAAAAAAGCTACGAAAAGGGATAATTTCAGTGAAATTTCAATTTTTATCCTCTTTGTTGCCTTAAATTTCGTCATTTTTATCAAGTTATGATCGAAAAAAGCAACGAAAACGTTTAATTTTAGCGAAATATTATTTTTTTCCTATCTATTGCCTGAATTTTCTTCATAATATAGAGATATGATCGAAAAATTCAATGAAAGTGGATATTTTTAGCGAAATTTCAACATTTTTCCGCTTTTTTGCCTTAATTTTCGTCATGTTATCGATTTATGATCGAAAAAAAGCACAGAAAACGGATGATTTTAGCGAAATTTCAATAGTTTTCCTCTTTTTTGCCTTAATTTTCGTCAAGTTATCGATTTATGATCGAAAAAAAGCACAGAAAACGGATAATTTTAGCGAAATTTCCTTTTTCTCCCTGTATTCTGCCTTATTTTCCTCATTTTTTGGGATATGATCGAAAAAAGCAACGAAAAAGGATATTTTTGGGAAATTTCAATATTTTTCCTCTTTTTTGCCTTAATTTTGGCCATTTCATCGAGTTGTGATCGGAAAAAAGCACAGAAAACGGATGATATTAGCGAAATTTCAATAGTTTTCCTCTTTTTTGCCTAAATTTCGTCATTTTATCGATTTATTATCGAAAAAAAGAACAGAAAATGGATAATTTTAGCGAAATTTCCTTTTTCTCCCTGTATTCTGCCTTATTTTCCTCATTTCTTTGGGATATGATCAAAAAAAGCAACGAAAAAGGATAATTTTAGCTAAATTTCAATATTTTTCCACTTTTTTGCCTTAATTTTCGTCATTTTATCGATTTATGATCGAAAAAAAGAACAGAAAACGGATAATTTTAGCTAAATTTCAATATTATTCCTCTTTTTTGCCTTAATTTTGGCCATTTCATCGAGTTGTGATCGGAAAAAAGCACAGAAAACGGATGATTTTAGCGAAATTTCAATTTTATTCCACTATTTTGCTTTAAATTTCGTCATTACTTCGAGTTATGATCGAAAAAAGCTGTGAAAACTGATAATTTTAGCAAAATATTAATTTTTTTTCTCTATTTTGCACTAATTTTCGTCATTTCACCGGGATATGATCGAAAAAAGCAACGAAAAGCAATAATTTCAGTGAAATTTCAATTTTTATCCTCTTTTTTGCCTTAATTTCGTCATTTTATTGATATATGATGGAAAAAAGTAACGAAAACGAATACTTTTAGCGAAATATCATTATTTTTCCTCTTTTTAGCCTTAATTTTGGCCATTTCATCGAGATGTGATCGGAAAAAAGCAACGAATACGGATAATAAAAGCGAAATTTCAATTTTATTCCACAATTTTGCTTTAAATTTCGTCATTACTTCGAGTTATGATCGAAAAGAAGAACAGAATTCGGATAATTTTAGCGAAATTTCCTTTTTTACCCTCGATTTTGTCTTATTTTCCACATTTTTTTGGAATATGATCGAAAAAAGCAACGAAAAGGGATATTTTTGGAGAAATTTCAATATTTTTTCTTTTTTGCCTTAATTGTTGTCATTGTTTCAAGATACAATCGAAAAAATACCAAAAATGGATAATTTTAGCGAAATTTCAATAGTTTTCCTCTTTTTTGCCTTAATTTTCGTCATTTTATTGATATATGAAGGAAAAAGAAACGAAAACGGATACTTTTAGCGAAATATTATTATTTTTCCTCTTTTTAGCGTTAATTTTGGCCATTTAATCGAGTTGTGATCGAAAAAAAGCAACGAAAACGATTAATTAAAGCGAAATTTCACTTTTATTCCACAATTTTGCTTTAAATTTCGTAATTACTTCGAGTTATGATCGAAAAGAAGAACAGAATTTGGATAATTTTAGCGAAATTTCCTTTTTTACCCTCGATTTTGACTTATTTTCCACATTTTTTTGGGATATGATCGAAAAAAGCAACGAAAAAGTATATTTTTTGAGAAATTTCAATATTTTTTTCTTTTTTGCCTTAATTTTCGTCAAGATATCGATTTATGATCGAAAAAAAGCACAGAAAACGGATAATTTTCGCGAAATTTCCTTTTTCTCCCTGTATTCTGCCTTATTTTCCTCATTTCTTTGGGATATGATCAAAAAAAGCAACGAAAAAGGATAATTTTAGCTAAATTTCAATATTTTTCCACTTTTTTGCCTTAATTTTCGTCATTTTATCGATTTATGATCGAAAAAAAGAACAGAAAACGGATAATTTTAGCGAAATTTCCTTTTTTTCCCTCGATTTTGCCTTATTTTCCACATTTTTTTGGGATATGATCGAAAAAAGCAACGAAAAAGGATATTTTTTGAGAAATTTCAATATTTTTTCTTTTTTGCCTTAATTGTTGTCATTTTTTCAAGATACAATCGAAAAAATACCAAAAATGGATAATTTAAGCGAAATTTCAATAGTTTTCCTATTTTTTGCCTTAATTTTGGCCATTTAATCGAGTTGTGATAGAAAAAAAGCAACGAAAACGGATAATTAAAGCGAAATTTCAATTTTATTCCACTATTTTGTTTTAAATTTCGTTATTACTTCGAGTTATGATCGAAAAGAAAAACAGAATTTGGATAATTTTAGCGAAATTTCCTTTTTTACCCACGATTTTGACTTATTTTCCACATTTTTTTGGGATATGATCGAAAAAAGCAACGAAAAAGGATATTTTTTTGAGAAATTTCAGTATTTTTACTTTCTCCATATACGAAGTATAGAGAAAGTATTGTTTTCATGAAAAAATTCGACTTCGAGATTTCAACGGAAATTCATGTTTTGGGGTCCCTAGAACACGTTTTGACCATTTTCGGAATGATGTCTGTGTGTATGTGTGTGTGTGTGTGTGTGTGTGTGTGTGTGTGTGTGTGTGTGTGTGTGTGACAGTGGGCGCTCTAACGTGAAAACTATTAGTCGTATCAATACCAAAATTCATACATAGTACTGTAGTGTGTGCTGTCAGAGTTGATTAGTTTTTCAAGTAAATCGGTAAACCGGAAGTCGAGCATCATTTATCAAAGCTCATTTCCGGTTTTCAAAATATCTCCATAAATATGATATATAGGTTTATTGTATACTCAATAAAAGTTTTAGATAATGTGTTTTACTATAACTTTTGTATTTAAAATTTTTTTGTATCACCAGTTTATTAGGAGTTATTCGTGAAATACTGATCAACCGGAAGTAGCTGATTATGTACTTTGTGGGCGCTCTAACATGAAAACAGTTTATTGGATCAACACCAAATTTCATATATAGTATTCTGGTTTGTGTCGTTAGAGTTGATTAGATTTTGGAGTAAATCGGTTAACCGGAAGTCGAGCTTCATTCTTCAAAGCCCATTTCCGGTTTTCAAAATATCTCCATAAACATGATATTTAGGTATATACTATTATTTATAAAAGTTTTAGAAAATGCAATTTACCATGACTTTTGTATGAAACATATTTTTGTATCACTGATTGTGTAGGAGTTATTTGTGAAATACTGATAAACCGGAAGTTGCTGATTATGTACGTTGTGGGCGCTATGGGCGCTGGGGCAAAATGCCACTTCATCGTTTTTCATCGTATATGTCCCGAAAAACATTATTTATAATGTTTGTGACGTAAAAGGTAATAATATATAAATTAATAACTCATCTTCCAAGTTTAGATGGAATATAGAGTTCGAAATTACTGTCGTAAATAAATATTTACATCTTATATATGGAGAAAGTCATGTGCTGGCCACATCAGATTTTTTTCTTTTTTGCCTTAATTGTTTTCATTTTTACTTTCTCCCTATACGTAGTATAGAGAAAGTATCGTATTCGCAAAAAAATTCGACCTCCAGATTTCGACGGAAATAGATGTTTTGGGGCCCATAGAGCATGTTTTAGCTATTTTCCCGAACATGTCTGTCTGTGTGTCTGTCTGTCTGTCTGTCTGTCTGTCTATCTGTCTGTCTGTCTGTGGTTAAAAAGTTTGTGTGCGCTCTATCTTAAAAAGTAAAAATCCGATCATTTTCAAAATTCATATTTAGAATTTTCCTAACAATACCAAGAGTTGATTAGTTTTTGGAGAATATCGCTTAACCGGAAGTTACGGTTTATCCGGAACAAAATTTTGTTTCTTAAATATCTCTGTAAGAATGCAATATAGGTATATACAATTACATACAAAAGTTATGGATAATGTTTTTTACTACAACTTTTGTATGAAACATTTTTTCGTAACACTGATTGTTTAGGAGTTATTCTTCAATAATGGTTAACCAGAAGCTGTTGTTTACCCAGAAAAGGAAGTTTTTCATACATATCTCTGTCAAAATGCAATATAGGTATATACATTTACACACAAAAGTTGTAGATTATGTATTTTACTACAACTTTTGTGTGAAACATTTTTTCGTAACACTGATTGTTTAGGAGTTATTCCCCAATAATGGTTAACCGGAAGTTGTTGTTAATCCAGAAATGGAAGTTTTTCATACATATCTCTGTCAAAATGCAATGTAGGTATATACAATTATGTACCAAAGTTGTAGATAATGTTTTTTACTACAACTTTTGTATGAAACAGTTTTTCGTAACACTGATTGTTTACGAGTTATTCTTCAATAATGGTTAACCGGAAGTTGTTGTTAATCCAGAAATGGAAGTTTTTCATACATATCTCGATCAGAATGCAATTTAGGTATATACAATCATGTACCAAAGTTATAGATAATGTTTTTTACTATAAAGCTTGTATGAAACATTTTCCTGTAACACTCATTGTTTTGGAATTATTTATATATTACCGGCATAGGCTTCTGTTTTCAATAAATATGGAGAAAGTCATGTGTTGGCCACATCAGATTTTTTTTAGATAGAATCGAAAAAATACCAAAAATGGATAATTTTAGCGAAATTTCAATATTTTTCCTCTTTTTTGCCTTAATTTTCGTCATTTTATTGCTATATGATGGAAAAAAGTAACGAAAACGAATACTTTTATCGAAATATCATTATTTTTCCTCTTTTTAGCCATAATTTTGGCCATTTCATCGAGTTGTGATCGAAAAAAAGCAACGAAAATGGATAGTTAAAGTGAAATTTCAATTTTATTCCACTATTTTGCTTTAAATTTCGTCATTACTTCGAGTTATAATCGAAAAAAGCTGTTAAAACTGTTTATTATAACAAAATATTTATTTTTTTTCTCTATTTTGCCTTAATTTTCGTCATTTTACCGGGATATGATCGAAAAAAGCTACGAAAAGGGATAATTTCAGTGAAATTTCAATTTTTATCCTCTTTGTTGCCTTAAATTTCGTCATTTTTATCGAGTTATGATCGAAAAAAGCAACGAAAACGTTTAATTTTAGCGAAATATTATTTTTTTCCTATCTATTGCCGGAATTTTCTTCATAATATAGAGATATGATCGAAAAATTCAATGAAAGTGGATATTTTTAGCGAAATTTCAATATTTTTCCGCTTTTTTGCCTTAATTTTCGTCATGTTATCGATTTATGATCGAAAAAAAGCACAGAAAACGGATGATTTTAGCGAAATTTCAATAGTTTTCCTCTTTTTTGCCTTAATTTTCGTCATGTTATCGATTTATGATCGAAAAAAAGCACAGAAAACGGATAATTTTAGCGAAATTTCCTTTTTCTCCCTGTATTCTGCCTTATTTTCCTCATTTTTTGGGATATGATCGAAAAAAGCAACGAAAAAGGATATTTTTGGGAAATTTCAATATTTTTCCTCTTTTTTGCCTTAATTTTGGCCATTTCATCGAGTTGTGATCGGAAAAAAGCACAGAAAACGGATGATATTAGCGAAATTTCAATAGTTTTCCTCTTTTTTGCCTAAATTTCGTCATTTTATCGATTTATGATCGAAAAAAAGAACAGAAAATGGATAATTTTAGCAAAATTTCCTTTTTTTCCCTCGATTTAGCCTTATTTTCCACATTTATTTGAGATGTGATCGAAAAAAGCAACGAAAAAGGATATTTTTTGAGAAATTTCAATATTTTTTCTCTTTTTTGCCTTAATTGTTGGCATTTTTTCAAGATACAATCGAAAAAATACCAAAAATGGATAATTTTAGCGTAATTTCAATAGTTTTCATTTTTTTTGCCTTAATTTTTGTTATTTTATTGATATATGATGGAAAAAAGTAACGAAAACGAATACTTTTAGCGAAATTTCATTATTTTTCTCTTTTTAGCCTTATGTTTTGCCATTTCATCGAGTTGTGATCGAAAAAAAGCAACAAAAACGGATAGTTAAAGTGAAATTTCAATTTTATTCCACTATTTTGCTTTATATTTCGTCATTACTTCGAGTTATGATCGAAAAAAGCTGTTAAAACATATAATTTTAGCAAAATATTAATTTTTTCTCTATTTTTCCTTTATTTTCGTCATTTTACCGGGATGTGATCGAAAAAAGCAACGAAAAGGGATAATTTCAGTGAACTTTCAATATTTTTCCTCTTTTTTGCCTTAATTTTCGTCAAGTTGTCCATTTATGATTAAAAAAAAGCACAGAAAAAGGATAATTTTAGCGAAATTTCCTTTATCTCCATGTATTCTGCCTTATTTTCCTCATTTTTTTGGGATATGATCGAAAAAAGCAACGAAAAAGGATAATTTTAGCAAAATTTCAATAATTTTCCTCTTTTTTGCCTTAATTTTCGTCATTTTATTGATGTATGATGGAGAAAAAAAACGAGAACGGATATTTTTAGCGAAATTTCAATTTTTTTCCTCTTTTTTGCCTTAATTTTCGTCATTTTATCGATATATCATCGAAAAAAAGCACAGAAAACGGATAATTTTAGCGAAATTTCCTATTCCTTCCTGTATTCTGCCTTATTTTCCTCATTTTTTTGGGATATGATCGAAAAAAGCAACGAAAAAGGATATTTTTTGCGAAATTTCAATATTTTTCCTCTTTTTTGCCTTAATTTTCGTCATTTTACCGGGATATGATCGAAAAAAGCTACGAAAAGGGAAAATTTCAGTGAAATTTCAATTTTTATCCTCCATTTTGCCTTAAATTTCGTCATTTTTATCGAGTTATGATCGAAAAAGCAACGAAAACGTTTAATTTTAGCGAAATATTATTTTTTTCCTATCTATTGTCTGAATTTTCTTCATAATATAGAGATATGATCGAAAAATTCAATGAAAGTGGATATTTTTAGCGAAATTTTAATATTTTTCCGCTTTTTTGCCTTAATTTTCGTCATGTTATCGATTTATGATCGAAAAAAAGCACAGAAAACGGATGATTTAGCGAAATTTCAATAGTTTTCCTCTTTTTTGCCTTAATTTTCGTCAAGTCATCGATTTATGATCGAAAAAAAGCACAGAAAACGGATAATTTTAGCGAAATTTCCTTTTTCTCCCTGTATTCTGCCTTATTTTCCTCATTTTTTGGGATATGATCGAAAAAAGCAACGAAAAAGGATATTTTTGGGAAATTTCAATATTTTTCCTCTTTTTTGCCTTAATTTTGGCCATTTCATCGAGTTGTGATCGGAAAAAAGCACAGAAAACGGATGATATTAGCGAAATTTCAATAGTTTTCCTCTTTTTTGCCTAAATTTCGTCATTTTATCGATTTATGATCGAAAAAAAGAACAGAAAATGGATAATTTTAGCAAAATTTCCTTTTTTTCCCTCGATTTAGCCTTATTTTCCACATTTATTTGAGATGTGATCGAAAAAAGCAACGAAAAAGGATATTTTTTGAGAAATTTCAATATTTTTTCTCTTTTTTGCCTTAATTGTTGGCATTTTTACTTTCTCCATATACGAAGTATAGAGAAAGTATTGTTTTCATGAAAAAATTCGACTTCGAGATTTCAACGGAAATACATGTTTTGGGGTCCTTAGAACACGTTTTGACCATTTTCGGAATGATGTCTGTGTGTATGTGTGTGTGTGTTGTGTGTGTGTGTGTGTGTGTGTGTGTGTGTGTGTGTATGTGTGTGTGTGATAGTGGGCGCTCTAACGTGAAAACTATTAGTCGTATCAATACCAAACTTCATATATAGTACTCTGGTGTGTGCTGTCAGAGTTGATTAGTTTTTGGAGTAAATCGGTCAACCGGAAGTCGAGCTTTATTCATTAAAGCTCATTTCCGGTTTTCAAAATATCTCCATAAATATGATATATACATATATTGTATTACTTATAAAAGTTTTAGATAATGTAATTTACTATAACTTTTGTATTTAACATATTTTTGTATCACCGGTTGATTAGGAGTTATTCGTAAAACACTGATAAACCGGAAGAAGATGATTATGTACTTTGTGGGCGCTCTAACATGAAAACTATTTGGCGGATCAACACCATATTTCATATGTAGTACTTCTTCTACAGTCTTTAGAGTTGATTAGTTTTTGGAGTAAATCGGTTAACCGGAAGTTGAGCTTTATTCTTCAAAGCTCATTTCCGGTTTTCAAAATATCTCCATAAATATGATATTTAGGTATATACTATTATTTATAAATGTTTTAGAAAATAAAATTTACTATAACTTTTGTATTAAACATATTTTAGTATCACTGATTGTTTAGGAGTTATTCCTGAAATACTGATAAACCGGAAGTTGCTGATTTTATACTTTGTGGGCGCTCCTGGCTCTATGGGCGAAAGGCCAGTTTCATCGTTTTTCATCCAGCATGTCCCGAACAACATTATTTATAATGTTTAGAGTTCGAAATTACTGTCGTAGATAAGTATTTACATCTTATGTATGGAGAAAGTCATGTGCTGGCCAAATCAGATTTTTTCCACATTATATGGAGATATGATCGAAAAAAGGAACAAAAACGAATAATTTAGGCGTAATTTCATTTTTTCCCTCTTTTTTTTCCTTAATTTTCCTCATTTAATAAGATATAATCGAAAAAAGCAACAAAAAAGGAATAATTTTAGGGAAATATCAATTTTTTCACCTATTTCTTTTCCTTTATGTTCCAAATTTCATCGAGATATTATCGAAAAAAGAAACAAAAGCGAATAATTTTAGCTAAATATCAATTTTTTTCTAATTTGTTTCCTTATTTTTTCTCGTTTTATCGTGATATGACCAAAAAAAGCAACAAAAACGAAAAATTATGGGGAAATTTCAATTTTTTTCCTCTTTTTTTCCATCATTTACCTCATTTTATCGAGGTATTATCGAAAAAAGAAACAAAAATGAATAATTTTAGCGAAATTTCTGTTTTTTTCTCTTTTTTTTCGTTAATTTTCCTCATTATATCTGGATATTATCGAATGAAGCAACAAAAACGAATAATTTTAGCGAAAATTAAATATTTTTCCTCTTTTTTTCCTTAATTATTCTCATTTTATCGAGATAGGATCGAAAAAAGCAACAAAAACGAATAATTTTAGCGAAATTTCAATAGTTCCATTTTTTTTCCATAATTTTCCTCGTTTTATCGAGATATTATCGAAAAAAGCAACAAAAACGAATAATTTTACCGAAATTTAAATTTTTCTCTTTTTTTACTTTCTCCATATACGAAGTATAGAGAAAGTATTGTTTTCATGAAAAAAATCGACTTCGAGATTTCAACGGAAATACATGTTTTGGGATCCCTAGAACACGCTTTGACCATTTTTGGAATGATAACTGTGTGTATGTGTGTGTGTGTGTGTGTGTGTGTGTGATAGTGGGCGCTCTAACGTGAAAAGTATTAGTCGTATTAAAACCAAAATTCATATATAGTACTGTCGTGTGTGCTGTCAGAGTTGAATAGTTTTTGGAGTATATTGGTTAACCGGAAGTCGAGCTTTATTCATCAAAGCTTATTTCCGGTTTTCAAAATATCTCCATAAATATGATATATAGGTATATTGTATACCTTATAAAAGCTTTAGAAATGTAGTTTACTATAACTTTTGTATTTAACATATTTTTGTATCACCGGTTGATTAGGAGTTATTCGTGAAATACTGATAAACCTGAGGTAGCTGATTATGTACTTTGTGGGCGCTCTAACATGAAAAGTATTTATCGGATCAACACCAAATTTCATATATAGTATTTCGGTTGATGTGGTTAGAGTTGATTAGTTTTTGGAGTAAATCGGTTAACCGGAAGTCGAGCTTCAGTCTACAATGGTCATTTCTGGTATTCAAAATATCTCCATAAATATCATATTAAGGTATATACTATTATTTATAAAAGTTTTAGTAAATGTATTTTACTATAACGTTTGTTTAAAACATATTTTTGTATCACTAATTGTGTAGGAGTTATTTATGAAATACTGATAAACCGGAAGTTGTTGATTATGTACGTTGTGGGCGCTCTGGGCGCTGGGGCGAAAAGCAAATTTCATCAATTTTCATCGAACATGTCCCAAAAAACATTATTTATAATGTTTGTGACGTCAAAGATAATATGAAAGAAATTAATCACTTATCTTCTAAGTTTAGATTGAATATAGAGTTCGAAAATACTGCCGTAGATACATATATACATCTTATATATATGGAGAAAGTCATGTGCTGGCCACATCAGATTTTTTCAAGATACAATCGAAAAAATACCAAAAATGGATAATTTTAGCGTAATTTCAACAGTTTTCATTTTTTTTGCCTTAATTTTTGTTATTTTATTGATATATGATGGAAAAAAGTAACGAAAACGAATACTTTTAGCGAAATTTCATTATTTTTCTCTTTTTAGCCTTATGTTTTGCCATTTCATCGAGTTGTGATCGAAAAAAAGCAACAAAAACGGATAGTTAAAGTGAAATTTCAATTTTATTCCACTATTTTGCTTTATATTTCGTCATTACTTCGAGTTATCATCGAAAAAAGCTGTTAAAACATATAATTTTAGCAAAATATTAATTTTTTCTCTATTTTTCCTTTATTTTCGTCATTTTACCGGGATGTGATCGAAAAAAGCAACGAAAAGGGATAATTTCAGTGAACTTTCAATATTTTTCCTCTTTTTTGCCTTAATTTTCGTCAAGTTGTCGATTTATGATTAAAAAAAAGCACAGAAAAAGGATAATTTTAGCGAAATTTCCTTTTTCTCCCTGTATTCTGCCTTATTTTCCTCATTTTTTGGGATATGATCGAAAAAAGCAACGAAAAAGGATATTTTTGGGAAATTTCAATATTTTTCCTCTTTTTTGCCTTAATTTTGGCCATTTCATCGAGTTGTGATCGGAAAAAAGCACAGAAAACGGATGATATTAGCGAAATTTCAATAGTTTTCCTCTTTTTTGCCTAAATTTGTCATTTTATCGATTTATGATCGAAAAAAAGAACAGAAAATGGATAATTTTAGCAAAATTTCCTTTTTTTCCCTCGATTTAGCCTTATTTTCCACATTTATTTGAGATGTGATCGAAAAAAGCAACGAAAAAGGATATTTTTTGAGAAATTTCAATATTTTTTCTCTTTTTTGCCTTAATTGTTGGCATTTTTTCAAGATACAATCGAAAAAATACCAAAAATGGATAATTTTAGCGTAATTTCAATAGTTTTCATTTTTTTTGCCTTAATTTTTGTTATTTTATTGATATATGATGGAAAAAAGTAACGAAAACGAATACTTTTAGCGAAATTTCATTATTTTTCTCTTTTTAGCCTTATGTTTTGCCATTTCATCGAGTTGTGATCGAAAAAAAGCAACAAAAACGGATAGTTAAAGTGAAATTTCAATTTTATTCCACTATTTTGCTTTATATTTCGTCATTACTTCGAGTTATGATCGAAAAAAGCTGTTAAAACATATAATTTTAGCAAAATATTAATTTTTTCTCTATTTTTCCTTTATTTTCGTCATTTTACCGGGATGTGATCGAAAAAAGCAACGAAAAGGGATAATTTCAGTGAACTTTCAATATTTTTCCTCTTTTTTGCCTTAATTTTCGTCAAGTTGTCCATTTATGATTAAAAAAAAGCACAGAAAAAGGATAATTTTAGCGAAATTTCCTTTATCTCCATGTATTCTGCCTTATTTTCCTCATTTTTTTGGGATATGATCGAAAAAAGCAACGAAAAAGGATAATTTTAGCAAAATTTCAATAATTTTCCTCTTTTTTGCCTTAATTTTCGTCATTTTATTGATGTATGATGGAGAAAAAAAACGAGAACGGATATTTTTAGCGAAATTTCAATTTTTTTCCTCTTTTTTGCCTTAATTTTCGTCATTTTATCGATATATCATCGAAAAAAAGCACAGAAAACGGATAATTTTAGCGAAATTTCCTATTCCTTCCTGTATTCTGCCTTATTTTCCTCATTTTTTTGGGATATGATCGAAAAAAGCAACGAAAAAGGATATTTTTTGCGAAATTTCAATATTTTTCCTCTTTTTTGCCTTAATTTTCGTCATTTTACCGGGATATGATCGAAAAAAGCTACGAAAAGGGAAAATTTCAGTGAAATTTCAATTTTTATCCTCCATTTTGCCTTAAATTTCGTCATTTTTATCGAGTTATGATCGAAAAAGCAACGAAAACGTTTAATTTTAGCGAAATATTATTTTTTTCCTATCTATTGTCTGAATTTTCTTCATAATATAGAGATATGATCGAAAAATTCAATGAAAGTGGATATTTTTAGCGAAATTTCAATATTTTTCCGCTTTTTTGCCTTAATTTTCGTCATGTTATCGATTTATGATCGAAAAAAAGCACAGAAAACGGATGATTTTAGCGAAATTTCAATAGTTTTCCTCTTTTTTGCCTTAATTTTCGTCAAGTCATCGATTTATGATCGAAAAAAAGCACAGAAAACGGATAATTTTAGCGAAATTTCCTTTTTCTCCCTGTATTCTGCCTTATTTTCCTCATTTTTTGGGATATGATCGAAAAAAGCAACGAAAAAGGATATTTTTGGGAAATTTCAATATTTTTCCTCTTTTTTGCCTTAATTTTGGCCATTTCATCGAGTTGTGATCGGAAAAAAGCACAGAAAACGGATGATATTAGCGAAATTTCAATAGTTTTCCTCTTTTTTGCCTAAATTTCGTCATTTTATCGATTTATGATCGAAAAAAAGAACAGAAAATGGATAATTTTAGCAAAATTTCCTTTTTTTCCCTCGATTTAGCCTTATTTTCCACATTTATTTGAGATGTGATCGAAAAAAGCAACGAAAAAGGATATTTTTTGAGAAATTTCAATATTTTTTCTCTTTTTTGCCTTAATTGTTGGCATTTTTTCAAGATACAATCGAAAAAATACCAAAAATGGATAATTTTAGCGTAATTTCAACAGTTTTCATTTTTTTTGCCTTAATTTTTGTTATTTTATTGATATATGATGGAAAAAAGTAACGAAAACGAATACTTTTAGCGAAATTTCATTATTTTTCTCTTTTTAGCCTTATGTTTTGCCATTTCATCGAGTTGTGATCGAAAAAAAGCAACAAAAACGGATAGTTAAAGTGAAATTTCAATTTTATTCCACTATTTTGCTTTATATTTCGTCATTACTTCGAGTTATCATCGAAAAAAGCTGTTAAAACATATAATTTTAGCAAAATATTAATTTTTTCTCTATTTTTCCTTTATTTTCGTCATTTTACCGGGATGTGATCGAAAAAAGCAACGAAAAGGGATAATTTTAGCGAAATTTCCTATTCCTTCCTGTATTCTGCCTTATTTTCCTCATTTTTTTGGGATATGATCGAAAAAAGCAACGAAAAAGGATATTTTTTGCGAAATATCAATATTTTTCCTCTTTTTTGCCTTAATTTTCGTCATTTTACCGGGATATGATCGAAAAAAGCTACGAAAAGGGAAAATTTCAGTGAAATTTCAATTTTTATCCTCCATTTTGCCTTAAATTTCGTCATTTTTATCGAGTTATGATCGAAAAAGCAACGAAAACGTTTAATTTTAGCGAAATATTATTTTTTTCCTATCTATTGTCTGAATTTTCTTCATAATATAGAGATATGATCGAAAAATTCAATGAAAGTGGATATTTTTAGCGAAATTTCAATATTTTTCCGCTTTTTTGCCTTAATTTTCGTCATGTTATCGATTTATGATCGAAAAAAAGCACAGAAAACGGATGATTTTAGCGAAATTTCAATAGTTTTCCTCTTTTTTGCCTTAATTTTCGTCAAGTCATCGATTTATGATCGAAAAAAAGCACAGAAAACGGATAATTTTAGCGAAATTTCCTTTTTCTCCCTGTATTCTGCCTTATTTTCCTCATTTTTTGGGATATGATCGAAAAAAGCAACGAAAAAGGATATTTTTGGGAAATTTCAATATTTTTCCTCTTTTTTGCCTTAATTTTGGCCATTTCATCGAGTTGTGATCGGAAAAAAGCACAGAAAACGGATGATATTAGCGAAATTTCAATAGTTTTCCTCTTTTTTGCTAAATTTCGTCATTTTATCGATTTATGATCGAAAAAAAGAACAGAAAATGGATAATTTTAGCAAAATTTCCTTTTTTTCCCTCGATTTAGCCTTATTTTCCACATTTATTTGAGATGTGATCGAAAAAAGCAACGAAAAAGGATATTTTTTGAGAAATTTCAATATTTTTTCTCTTTTTTGCCTTAATTGTTGGCATTTTTTCAAGATACAATCGAAAAAATACCAAAAATGGATAATTTTAGCGTAATTTCAACAGTTTTCATTTTTTTTGCCTTAATTTTTGTTATTTTATTGATATATGATGGAAAAAAGTAACGAAAACGAATACTTTTAGCGAAATTTCATTATTTTTCTCTTTTTAGCCTTATGTTTTGCCATTTCATCGAGTTGTGATCGAAAAAAAGCAACAAAAACGGATAGTTAAAGTGAAATTTCAATTTTATTCCACTATTTTGCTTTATATTTCGTCATTACTTCGAGTTATCATCGAAAAAAGCTGTTAAAACATATAATTTTAGCAAAATATTAATTTTTTCTCTATTTTTCCTTTATTTTCGTCATTTTACCGGGATGTGATCGAAAAAAGCAACGAAAAGGGATAATTTCAGTGAATTTTCAATATTTTTCCTCTTTTTTGCCTTAATTTTCGTCAAGTTGTCGATTTATGATTAAAAAAAAGCACAGAAAAAGGATAATTTTAGCGAAATTTCCTTTTTCTCCATGTATTCTGCCTTATTTTCCTCATTTTTTTGGGATATGATCGAAAAAAGCAACGAAAAAGGATAATTTTAGCAAAATTTCAATAATTTTCCTCTTTTTTGCCTTAATTTTCGTCATTTTATTGATATATGATGAAAAAGAAACGAAAAAGGATATTTTTAGCAAAATTTCAATATTTTTCCTCTTTATTGCCTTAAATTTCGTCATTTTCATCGAGTTATGATCGAAAAAAGCAACGACAATGGATATTTTTTCTCTTTTTTGCCTTAATTGTTGTCATTTTTTCAAGATACAATCGAAAAAATACCAAAAATGGATAATTTTAGCGTAATTTCAATAGTTATCATTTTTTTTGCCTTAATTTTCGTCATTTTATTGATATATGATGGAAAAAAGTAAGGAAAACGAATACTTTTAACGAAATTTCATTATTTTTCCTCTTTTTAGCCTTAATTTTGGCCATTTCATCGAGTTGTGATCGAAAAAAGCAACGAAAATGGATAGTTAAAGCGAAATTTCAATTTTATTCCACTATTTTGCTTTAAATTTTGTCATTACTTCGAGTTATAATCGAAAAAAGATGTTAAAACTGATAATTATAGCAAAATATTAATTTTTTTTCTCTATTTTGCCTTAATTTTCGTCATTTTACCGGGATATGATCGAAAAAAGCTACTAAAAGGGATAATTTCAGTGAAATTTCAATTTTTTTCCTCCATTTTGCCTTAAATTTCGTCATTTTTATCGAGTTATGATCGAAAAAGCAACGAAAACGTTTAATTTTAGCGAAATATTATTTTTTTCCTATCTATTGTCTGAATTTTCTTCATAATATCGAGATATGATCGAAAAATTCAATGAAAGTGGATATTTATAGCGAAATTTCAATATTTTCCGCTTTTTTGCCTTAATTTTCGTCATGTTATCGATTTATGATCGAAAAAAAGCACAGAAAACGGATGATTTTAGCGAAATTTCAATAGTTTTCCTCTTTTTTGCCTTAATTTTCGTCAAGTTATCGATTTATGATCGAAAAAAAGCACAGAAAACGGATAATTTTAGCGAAATTTCCTTTTTCTCCCTGTATTCTGCCTTATTTTCCTCATTTTTTGGGATATGATCGAAAAAAGCAACGAAAAAGGATATTTTTGGGAAATTTCAATATTTTTCCTCTTTTTTGCCTTAATTTTGGCCATTTCATCGAGTTGTGATCGGAAAAAAGCACAGAAAACGGATGATATTAGCGAAATTTCAATAGTTTTCCTCTTTTTTGCCTAAATTTCGTCATTTTATCGATTTATGATCGAAAAAAAGAACAGAAAATGGATAATTTTAGCAAAATTTCCTTTTTTTCCCTCGATTTAGCCTTATTTTCCACATTTATTTGAGATGTGATCGAAAAAAGCAACGAAAAAGGATATTTTTTGAGAAATTTCAATATTTTTTCTCTTTTTTGCCTTAATTGTTGGCATTTTTTCAAGATACAATCGAAAAAATACCAAAAATGGATAATTTTAGCGTAATTTCAACAGTTTTCATTTTTTTTGCCTTAATTTTTGTTATTTTATTGATATATGATGGAAAAAAGTAACGAAAACGAATACTTTTAGCGAAATTTCATTATTTTTCTCTTTTTAGCCTTATGTTTTGCCATTTCATCGAGTTGTGATCGAAAAAAAGCAACAAAAACGGATAGTTAAAGTGAAATTTCAATTTTATTCCACTATTTTGCTTTATATTTCGTCATTACTTCGAGTTATGATCGAAAAAAGCTGTTAAAACATATAATTTTAGCAAAATATTAATTTTTTCTCTATTTTTCCTTTATTTTCGTCATTTTACCGGGATGTGATCGAAAAAAGCAACGAAAAGGGATAATTTCAGTGAACTTTCAATATTTTTCCTCTTTTTACTTTCTCCATATACGAAGTATAGAGAAAGTATTGTTTTCATGAAAAAATTCGACTTCGAGATTTCAACGGAAATACACGTTTTATGGTCCCTAGAACACGTTGTGACCATTTTCTGAATGATGTCTGTGTGTATGTGTGTGAGTGTGTGTGTGTGTGTGTGTGTGTGTGTGTGTGTGTGAGTGTGAGTGTGTGTGTGTGTATGTGTGTGTGTGATAATGGGCGTTCTAACTCGAAAACTAAAAGTCGTATCAATACCAAACTTCATATATAGTACTGTTGTGTGTGCTGTGAGAGTTGATTAGTTTTTGGAGTAAATCCGTTAACCGGAAGTCGAGCTTTATTCATTAAAGCTCATTTCCGGTTTTGAAAATATCTCCATAAATATGATATATACGTCTATTGTATTACTTATAAAAGTTTTAGATAATATAATTTACTATAACTTTTGTATTTAACATATTTTTGTATCACCGGTTCATTAGGAGTTATTCGTGAAATACTGATAAACCGGAAGAAGATGATTATGTACTTTGTGGGCGCTCTAACAAGAAAACTATTTGTCGGATCAACGCCAAATTTCATACATAGTACTTTTATTACAGTCGTTAGAGTTGATTAGTTTTTGGAGTAAATCGGCTGACCGGAAGTCGAGCTTTATTCTTCAAAGCTCATTTCCGGTTTTCAAAATATCTCCATTAATATGATATTTAGGTATATACTATTATTTATAAATGTTGTAGAAAATTTATTTTACTATAACTTTTGTATGAAACATATTTTTACATCACTGATTGTTTAGGAGTTATCCATGAAATACTGATAAACCGGAAGTTGCTGATTATGTACGTTGTTTAAAGCTCATTTCTGGTTTTCAAAATATATCCATAAATATGATATATTGGTATATTGTATTCCTTATAAAAGTTTTAGATAATATAATTTACTATAACTTTTGTATTTAATATATTTTTGTATCACCGGTTGATTAAGAGTTATTCGTGCAATACCGATAACCCGGGAAGTAGCTGTTATGTCTTTTGTGGGCGCTCTAACATGAAAACCATTCGTTGTATCAACTTTAAATTCCACATATAGTGTTTTTGTTGGTGTCGTTAGAGTTGATTAGTTTTTGGAGTAAATCGGTTGACCGGAAGTCGAGCTTCATTCTACAAAGCTCATTTCCGGTTTTCAAAATATCTCCATAAATATGATATTTAGGTATATACTATTAATTATAAATGTTTTAGAAAATTTATCTTACTATAACTTTTGTATGAAACATACTTTTATATCACCGATTGTTTAGGAGTTATTCATGAAATACCGATAAACCGGAATATTCTTAGTATGTACTTTGTGGGCGCTCTCACATGAAAACTATTTGTCGTTTCAACACCAAATTTCATGTATATTACTTTGGTTGTTGTGATTAGAGTTTATTATTTTTTAGAGTATATCATTGAACCGGAAGTTGAGCTTTACTCTTCGAAGCTTATTTCCGATTTTGCAAAATACCTCTATAAATATGATATTTAGGTATATACTATTATTTTTAAAAGTTTTAGAAAAAGTACTCTACTACACCTTTTGTATTAAACATATTTTTGTATCACTGATTGTTTAGGAGTTATTCGTGAAATACCGATAAACCGGAAGTTGCTGATTATTTACTTTGTGGGCGCTCTTACCTGAAAACTATTTGTCGTATCAACACCAAATTTCGTACATTTTATTTTGGTTGGTGTCATCAGAGTTGATTAGGTTTTGGAGGATATCGGTTTACCAGAAGTCGATCTTTATTTTTGGAAGCTCATTTCCGTTTTTGAAACATTTCACCATTAAACCTTAAGTAGTCTCGTGGGGTCAATGTGACATCAGGCGCTATATTACCGTCGGGATCACAGAAACTAATGAAGATATTTAAACCAAATTTTCGTTTTGTAAAAATGTTGTCCATGTTATGATTATCTGAGGATTTTCTTAATGTCAAGTTATAAGAAGTATGCAATTTTAGCAGTGCTACCAAATTTACTGAAATAAATTTTAATAATTATCTAAACATTATTTCAACAATTTTTAAGCACCTATACATAAAATAATTCATAGGTAAGTATCAAAAAAATAATGAACACCATATCATGCATATAAACTGACGAAAATTAATATCCAAAACATAAGGTTTCGGGATATTTTAAAGATTTATTGAATATTTTAGGAATGAATCTATAATGTTTAAAATGCTATTACAGTTCACAGAATACCTTACTAATGCTCACTGAGTAAATATGTGTTGATATAGTTTCAATATAGTTACAAAGAGCTACGCATTAATTTGTTTTTTACTTTCTCCATATACGAAGTATAGAGAAAGTATTGTTTTCATGAAAAAATTCGACTTCGAGATTTCAACGGAAATACACGTTTTGGGGTCCCTAGAACACGTTTTGACCATTTTCTGAATGATGTCTGTGTGTATGTGTGTGTGTGTGTGTGTGTGTGTGTGTGTGTGTGTGTGTGTGTGTGTGTGTGTGTGTGTGAGTGTGTGATAATGGGCGCTCTAACGTGAAAACTATTAGTCGTATCAATACCAAACTTCATATATTGTAGTGGTGTGTGTGCTGTCAGAGTTGATTAGTTTTTGGAGTAAATCGGTCAACCGGAAGTCGAGCTTTATTCATTAAAGCTCATTTCCGGTTTTCAAAATATCTCCATAAATATGATATATACGTATATTGTATCACTCATAAAAGTTTTAGATAATGTATTTTACTATAACTTTTGTATTTAATATATTTTTGTATCAGCGGTTGATTAGGAGTTATTCGTGAAATACTGATAAACCGGAAGAGGATGATTATGTACTTTGTGGGCGCTCTAACATGAAAATTAGTTGTTGGATCAATACCAAATTTCATACATAGTACTTTTATTACAGTCGTTAGAGTTGATTAGTTTTTGGAGTAAATCAGTTAACCGGAAGTTGAGCTTCATTCTTCAAAGCTTATTTCCGGTTTTCAATATATCTCCATAAATATGATATTAAAGTATATACTATTATTTATAAATGTTTTAGAAAATGATATTTACTATAACTTTTGTTTGAAACATATTTTTGTATCACTGATTGTTAAGGAGTTATTCATGAAATACTGATAAACCGGAAGTTGCTGATTATGTACTTTGTGGGCGCTCTGGGCTGTATGGGCGAAAGGCCAAATTCATCTTTTTTCATCGAGTTCAATGTCCCGAAAAACATTATTTATAATGTTTGTGACGTAAAAGATAATAATATATAAATTAATCACTCATCTTCCAAGTTTAGATTGAATATAGAGTTCGAAATTACTGTCGTAGATAAATATTTACATCTTATATATGGAGAAAGTCATGTGCTGGCCACATCAGATTTTTTGCCTTAATTTTCGTCAAGTTGTCGATTTATGATTAAAAAAAAGCACAGAAAAAGGATAATTTTAGCGAAATTTCCTTTTTCTCCATGTATTCTGCCTTATTTTCCTCATTTTTTTGGGATATGATCGAAAAAAGCAACGAAAAAGGATAATTTTAGCAAAATTTCAATAATTTTCCTCTTTTTTGCCTTAATTTTCGTCATTTTATTGATATATGATGGAGAAAAAAAACGAAAACGGATATTTTTAGCGAAATTTCAATTTTTTTCCTCTTTTTTGCCTTAATTTTCGTCATTTTATCGATATATCATCGAAAAAAAGCACAGAAAACGGATAATTTTAGCGAAATTTCCTATTCCTTCCTGTATTCTGCCTTATTTT
Source organism: Sympetrum striolatum (assembly GCA_947579665.1). Classification (NCBI taxonomy): domain Eukaryota; kingdom Metazoa; phylum Arthropoda; class Insecta; order Odonata; family Libellulidae; genus Sympetrum; species Sympetrum striolatum. The sequence continues at coordinate 22,917,386 of OX388347.1, read as the reverse complement.
CCTCATTTTTTTGGGATATGATCGAAAAAAGCAACGAAAAAGGATATTTTTTGCGAAATTTCAGTATTTTTCCTCTTTTTTGCCTTAATTTTCGTCATTTTATTGATATATGATGAAAAAGAAACGAAAAAGGATATTTTTAGCAAAATTTCAATATTTTTCCTCTTTATTGCCTTAAATTTCGTCATTTTCATCGAGTTATGATCGAAAAAAGCAACGACAATGGATATTTTTTCTCTTTTTTGCCTTAATTGTTGTCATTTTTTCAAGATACAATCGAAAAAATACCAAAAATGGATAATTTTAGCGTAATTTCAATAGTTTTCATTTTTTTGCCTTAATTTTCGTCATTTTATTGATATATGATGGAAAAAAGTAAGGAAAACGAATACTTTTAACGAAATTTCATTATTTTTCCTCTTTTTAGCCTTAATTTTGGCCATTTCATCGAGTTGTGATCGAAAAAAGCAACGAAAATGGATAGTTAAAGCGAAATTTCAATTTTATTCCACTATTTTGCTTTAAATTTCGTCATTACTTCGAGTTATAATCGAAAAAAGATGTTAAAACTGATAATTATAGCAAAATATTAATTTTTTTTCTCTATTTTGCCTTAATTTTCGTCATTTTACCGGGATATGATCGAAAAAAGCTACTAAAAGGGATAATTTCAGTGAAATTTCAATTTTTTTCCTCCATTTTGCCTTAAATTTCGTCACTTTTATCGAGTTATGATCGAAAAAGCAACGAAAACGTTTAATTTTAGCGAAATATTATTTTTTTCCTATCTATTGTCTGAATTTTCTTCATAATATCGAGATATGATCGAAAAATTCAATGAAAGTGGATATTTATAGCGAAATTTCAATATTTTTCCGCTTTTTTGCCTTAATTTTCGTCATGTTATCGATTTATGATCGAAAAAAAGCACAGAAAACGGATTATTTTAGCGAAATTTCCTTTTTCTCCCTGTATTCTGCCTTATTTTCCTCATTTTTTTGGGATATGATCGAAAAAGGATAATTTTAGCAAAATTTCAATGATTTTCCTCTTTTTTGCCTTAATTTTCGTCATTTTATTGATATATGAAGGAAAAAGAAACGAAAACGGATATTTTTAGCGAAATTTCATTATTATTCCTCTTTTTTGCCTTAATTTTGGCCATTTCATCGAGTTGAGATAGGAAAAAAGCACAGAAAACGGATGATTTAAGCGAAATTTCAATAGTTTTCCTCTTTTTTGCCTTAATTTTCGTCATTTTATCGATATATCATCGAAAAAAAGCACATAAAACGGATAATTTTAGCGAAATTTCCTATTCCTTCCTGTATTCTGCCTTATTTTCCTAATTTTTTGGGATATGATCGAAAAAAGCAACGAAAAAGGATATTTTTTGCGAAATTTCAATATTTTTCCTCTTTTTTGCCTTAATTTTCGTCATTTTATTGATATATGATGGAAAAAGAAACGAAAAAGGATATTTTTAGCAAAATTTCAATATTTTTCCTCTTTTTTGCCTTAAATTTCGTCATTTTCATCGAGTTATGATCGAAAAAAGCAACGAAAACGTTTAATTTTAGCGAAATTTTATATTTTATCCTATCTATTTTCTGAATTTTCGTCATTTTACCGAAAAATGACAAAAAATGCAATGAAAGTGGATATTTTTAGCGAAATTTCAATATTTTTCCTCTTTTTTGCCTTAATTTTCGTCATTTTATCGATTTATGATCGAAAAAAAGCACAGAAAACGGATAATTTTAGCGAAATTTCCTTTTTTTCCCTCGATTTTGCCTTATTTTCCACATTTTTTTTCTGGATATGATCGAAAAAAGCAACGATAAAAGGGATAATTTAAGTGAAATTTCAATTTTTATCCTCTTTTTTGCCTTAATGGTTGTCATTTTTTCAAGATACAATCGAAAAAATACCAAAAATGGATAATTTTAGCGTAATTTCAATAGTTTTCATTTTTTTTGCCTTAATTTTCATCATTTTATTGATATATGATGGAAAAAGGTAAGGAAAACGAATACTTTTAGCGAAATTTCATTATTTTTCCTCTTTTTAGCCTTAATTTTGGCCATTTCATCGAGTTGTGATCGAAAAAAAGCAACGAAAATGGATAGTTAAAGTGAAATTTCAATTTTATTCCACTATTTTGCTTTAAATTTCGTCATTACTTCGAGTTATAATCGAAAAAAGCTGTTAAAACTGTTTATTATAACAAAATATTTATTTTTTTTCTCTATTTTGCCTTAATTTTCGTCATTTTACCAGGATATGATCGAAAAAAGCTACGAAAAGGGATAATTTCAGTGAAATTTCAATTTTTATCCTCTTTGTTGCCTTAAATTTCGTCATTTTTATCGAGTTATGATCGAAAAAAGCAACGAAAACGTTTAATTTTAGCGAAATATTATTTTTTCCTATCTATTGCCTGAATTTTCTTCATAATATAGAGATATGATCGAAAAATTCAATAAAAGTGGATATTTTTAGCGAAATTTCAATATTTTTCCGCTTTTTTGCCTTAATTTTGGCCATTTCATCGAGTTGTGATCGGAAAAAAGCACAGAAAACGGATGATATTAGCGAAATTTCAATAGTTTTCCTCTTTTTTGCCTAAATTTCGTCATTTTATCGATTTATGATCGAAAAAAAGAACAGAAAATGGATAATTTTAGCAAAATTTCCTTTTTTCCCTCGATATAGCCTTATTTTCCACATTTATTTGAGATGTGATCGAAAAAAACAACGAAAAAGGATATTTTTTGAGAAATTTCAATATTTTTTTCTTTTTTGCCTTAATTGTTGTCATTTTTTCAAGATAAAATCGAAAAAATACCAAAAATGGATTATTTTAGCGATATTTCAATAGTTTTGCTCTTTTTTGCCTTAATTTTCGTCATTTTATCGATTTATGATCGAAAAAAAGCACAGAAAACGGATAATTTTAGCGAAATTACCTTTTTTTCCCTCAATTTTGCCTTATTTTCCACATTTTTTTACTGGATATGATCGAAAAAAGCAACGACAAAGGATATTTTTTGAGAAATTTCAATATTTTTTCTCTTTTTTGCCTTAATTGTTGGCATTTTTTCAAGACACAATCGAAAAAATACCAAAAATGGATAGTTTTAGCGAAATTTCAATAGTTTTCATTTTTTTTGCCTTAATTTTTGTTATTTTATTGATATATGATGGAAAAAAGTAACGAAAACGAATACTTTTAGCGAAATTTCATTATTTTTCTCTTTTTAGCCTTATGTTTGGCCATTTCATCGAGTTGTGATCGAAAAAAAGCAACAAAAACGGATAGTTAAAGTGAAATTTCAATTTTATTCCACTATTTTGCTTTATATTTCGTCATTACTTCGAGTTATGATCGAAAAAAGCTGTTAAAACATATAATTTTAGCAAAATATTAATTTTTTTCTCTATTTTTCCTTTATTTTCGTCATTTTACCGGGATGTGATCGAAAAAAGCAACGAAAAGGGATAATTTCAGTGAACTTTCAATATTTTTCCTCTTTTTTGCCTTAATTTTCGTCAAGTTGTCGATTTATGATCAAAAAAAAGCACAGAAAAAGGATAATTTTAGCGAAATTTCCTTTTTCTCCATGTATTCTGCCTTATTTTCCTCATTTTTTTGGGATATGATCGAAAAAAGCAACGAAAAAGGATAATTTTAGCAAAATTTCAATAATTTTCCTCTTTTTTGCCTTAATTTTCGTCATTTTATTGATATATGATGGAGAAAAAAAACGAAAACGGATATTTTTAGCGAAATTTCAATTTTTTTCCTCTTTTTTGCCTTAATTTTCGTCTTATTACCGGGATATGATCGAAAAAAGCAACGAAAAGGGACAATTTTAGTGAAATTTCAATTTTTATCCTCTTTTTTGCCTTAAATTTCGTCATTTTTATCGAGATATGATTGAAAAAAGCAACGAAAACGTTTAATTTAAGGAAATGTTATTTTTTTCCTATCTATTGCCTGTATTTTCTTCATTTTATCGAGATATGACCGAAAAATGCTATGGAAATCGATATTTTTAGCGAAATTTCATTATTATTCCTCTTTTTTGCCTTAATTTTCGTCATTTTATCAATTTATGATCAAAGAAAATCACTGAAAACGGATAACTTTAGCAAAATTTCCTTTTTTTCCTCTATTTTTCCTTATTTTACTCATTTTTTTTGGGATATGATCGAATAAAGCAACGAGATCCGATAATTTCACCGAAATATCAAGTTTTTTTTTATCAATGTTGCATTAATTTTGGTAATTTTATTGATATTTGATCGAAAAAGCAACGAAAACGGTTTTTTTTTGCGAAATATCAATTTTTTTCCTCTTTTTTGCCTTAATTTTCGTCATTTTATTGATATATGATGGAAAAAGAAACGAAAAAGGATATTTTTAGCAAAATTTCAATATTGTTTTCTTTATTTTGCCTTTAATTTTGTAATTTTATTGAAATATGATCGAGAAAAGCAACGTAAACGTTTAATTTAAGGAAATTTTATTTTTTTCCTATCTATTGTCTGAATTTTCTTCAGAATATCGAGATATGATCGAAAAATTCAATGAAAGTGGATATTTATAGCGAAATTTCAATATTTTTCCGCTTTTTTGCCTTAATTTTCGTCATGTTATCGATTTATGATCGAAAAAAAGGACAGAAAACGGATTATTTTAGCGAAATTTCCTTTTTCTCCCTGTATTCTGCCTTATTTTCCTCATTTTTTTGGGATATGATCGAAAAAGGATAATTTTAGCAAAATTTCAATGATTTTCCTCTTTTTTGCCTTAATTTTCGTCATTTTATTGATATATGAAGGAAAAAGAAACGAAAACGGATATTTTTAGCGAAATTTCATTATTATTCCTCTTTTTTGCCTTAATTTTGGCCATTTCATCGAGTTGTGATCGGAAAAAAGCACAGAAAACGGATGATTTAAGCGAAATTTCAATAGTTTTCCTCTTTTTTGCCTTAATTTTCGTCATTTTATCGATATATCATCGAAAAAAAGCACAGAAAACGGATAATTTTAGCGAAATTTCCTATTCCTTCCTGTATTCTGCCTTATTTTCCTAATTTCTTGGGATATGATCGAAAAAAGCAACGAAAAAGGATATTTTTTGCGAAATTTCAATATTTTTCCTCTTTTTTGCCTTAATTTTCGTCATTTTATTGATATTTGATGGAAAAAGAAACGAAAAAGGATATTTTTAGGAAAATTTCAATATTTTTCCTCTTTTTTGCCTTAAATTTCGTCATTTTCATCGAGTTATGATCGAAAAAAGCAACGAAAACGTTTAATTTTAGCGAAATTTTATATTTTATCCTATCTATTACCTGAATTTTCGTCATTTTACCGAAAAATGACAAAAAATGCAATGAAAGTGGATATTTTTAGCGAAATTTCAATATTTTTCCTGTTTTTTGCCTTAATTTTCGTCATTTTATCGATTTATGATCGAAAAAAAGAACAGAAAATGGATAATTTTAGCGAAATTTCCTTTTTCTCCCTGTATTCTGCCTTATTTTCCTCATTTCTTTGGGATATGATCAAAAAAAGCAACGAAAAAGGATAATTTTAGCTAAATTTCAATATTTTTCCACTTTTTTGCCTTAATTTTCGTCATTTTATCGATTTATGATCGAAAAAAAGCACAGAAAACGGATAATTTTAGCGAAATTTCCTTTTTTTCCCTCGATTTTGCCTTATTTTCCACATTTTTTTTCTGGATATGATCGAAAAAAGCAACGATAAAAGGGATAATTTAAGTGAAATTTCAATTTTTATCCTCTTTTTTGCCTTAATGGTTGTCATTTTTTCAAGATACAATCGAAAAAATACCAAAAATGGATAATTTTAGCGTAATTTCAATAGTTTTCATTTTTTTTGCCTTAATTTTCATCATTTTATTGATATATGATGGAAAAAGGTAAGGAAAACGAATACTTTTAGCGAAATTTCATTATTTTTCCTCTTTTTAGCCTTAATTTTGGCCATTTCATCGAGTTGTGATCGAAAAAAAGCAACGAAAATGGATAGTTAAAGTGAAATTTCAATTTTATTCCACTATTTTGCTTTAAATTTCGTCATTACTTCGAGTTATAATCGAAAAAAGCTGTTAAAACTGTTTATTATAACAAAATATTTATTTTTTTTCTCTATTTTGCCTTAATTTTCGTCATTTTACCGGGATATGATCGAAAAAAGCTACGAAAAGGGATAATTTCAGTGAAATTTCAATTTTTATCCTCTTTGTTGCCTTAAATTTCGTCATTTTTATCGAGTTATGATCGAAAAAAGCAACGAAAACGTTTAATTTTAGCGAAATATTATTTTTTCCTATCTATTGCCTGAATTTTCTTCATAATATAGAGATATGATCGAAAAATTCAATGAAAGTGGATATTTTTAGCGAAATTTCAATATTTTTCCGCTTTTTTGCCTTAATTTTCGTCATGTTATCGATTTATGATCGAAAAAAAGCACAGAAAACGGATTATTTTAGCGAAATTTCAATAGTTTTCCTCTTTTTTGCCTTAATTTTCGTCAAGTTATCGATTTATGATCGAAAAAAAGCACAGAAAACGGATAATTTTAGCGAAATTTCCTTTTTCTCCCTGTATTCTGCCTTATTTTCCTCATTTTTTGGGATATGATCGAAAAAAGCAACGAAAAAGGATATTTTTTGGAAATTTCAATATTTTTCCTCTTTTTTGCCTTAATTTTGGCCATTTCATCGAGTTGTGATCGGAAAAAAGCACAGAAAACGGATGATATTAGCGAAATTTCAATAGTTTTCCTCTTTTTTGCCTAAATTTCGTCATTTTATCGATTTATGATCGAAAAAAAGAACAGAAAATGGATAATTTTAGCAAAATTTCCTTTTTTTCCCTCGATTTAGCCTTATTTTCCACATTTATTTGAGATGTGATCGAAAAAAGCAACGAAAAAGGATATTTTTTGAGAAATTTCAATATATTTTTCTTTTTTGCCTTAATTGTTGTCATTTTTTCAAGATAAAATCGAAAAAATACCAAAAATGGATTATTTTAGCGATATTTCAATAGTTTTGCTCTTTTTTGCCTTAATTTTCGTCATTTTATCGATTTATGATCGAAAAAAAGCACAGAAAACGGATAATTTTAGCGAAATTACCTTTTTTTCCCTCAATTTTGCCTTATTTTCCACATTTTTTTACTGGATATGATCGAAAAAAGCAACGACAAAGGATATTTTTTGAGAAATTTCAATATTTTTTCTCTTTTTTGCCTTAATTGTTGGCATTTTTTCAAGATACAATCGAAAAAATACCAAAAATGGATAATTTTAGCGAAATTTCAATAGTTTTCATTTTTTTTGCCTTAATTTTTGTTATTTTATTGATATATGATGGAAAAAAGTAACGAAAACGAATACTTTTAGCGAAATTTCATTATTTTTCTCTTTTTAGCCTTATGTTTGGCCATTTCATCGAGTTGTGATCGAAAAAAAGGAACAAAAACGGATAGTTAAAGTGAAATTTCAATTTTATTCCACTATTTTGCTTTATATTTCGTCATTACTTCGAGTTATGATCGAAAAAAGCAACGAAAAGGGATAATTTCAGTGAACTTTCAATATTTTTCCTCTTTTTTGCCTTAATTTTCGTCAAGTTGTCGATTTATGATCAAAAAAAAGCACAGAAAAAGGATAATTTTAGCGAAATTTCCTTTTTCTCCATGTATTCTGCCTTATTTTCCTCATTTTTTTGGGATATGATCGAAAAAAGCAACGAAAAAGGATAATTTTAGCAAAATTTCAATAATTTTCCTCTTTTTTGCCTTAATTTTCGTCATTTTATTGATATATGATGGAGATAAAAAACGAAAACGGATATTTTTAGCGAAATTTCAATTTTTTTCCTCTTTTTTGCCTTAATTTTCGTCTTATTACCGGGATATGATCGAAAAAAGCAACGAAAAGGGACAATTTTAGTGAAATTTCAATTTTTATCCTCTTTTTTGCCTTAAATTTCGTCATTTTTATCGAGATATGATTGAAAAAAGCAACGAAAACGTTTAATTTAAGGAAATGTTATTTTTTTCCTATCTATTGCCTGTATTTTCTTCATTTTATCGAGATATGACCGAAAAATGCAATGGAAATCGATATTTTTAGCGAAATTTCATTATTATTCCTCTTTTTTGCCTTAATTTTCGTCATTTTATCAATTTATGATCAAAGAAAATCACTGAAAACGGATAACTTTAGCAAAATTTCCTTTTTTTCCTCTATTTTTCCTTATTTTACTCATTTTTTTTGGGATATGATCGAATAAAGAAACGAGATCCGATAATTTTACCGAAATATCAAGTTTTTTTTTATCAATGTTGCATTAATTTTGGTAATTTTATTGATATTTGATCGAAAAAGCAACGAAAACGGTTTTTTTTTGCGAAATATCAATTTTTTTTCTCTGTTTTGCCCTAATTTTGGTCATTTTTTCGAGATATGACGGAAAAAAGGAAGAAAAACTGCTAATTTTAGCCAAACTTCTGTATTGTTTTCTTTATTTTGCCTTTATTTTTGTAATTTTATTGAAATATGATCGAGAAAAGCAACAAAAAGGTTTAATTTTAGCGAAATTTTATTCTTTTCGTATCTATTTCCTTATTCTTCTTCATTTTATCGAGATATTATTTAGATTTATATTAGATAAATATTTTTCCGCTTTTTTGCCTTAATTTTCGTCATGTTATCGATTTATGATCGAAAAAAAGCACAGAAAACGGATGATTTTAGCGAAATTTCAATAGTTTTCCTCTTTTTTGCCTTAATTTTCGTCAAGTTATCGATTTATGATCGAAAAAAAGCACAGAAAACGGATAATTTTAGCGAAATTTCCTTTTTCTCCCTGTATTCTGCCTTATTTTCCTCATTTTTTGGGATATGATCGAAAAAAGCAACGAAAAAGGATATTATTTGCGAAATTTCAATTTCTTTTCACTGTTTTGCCTTAATTTTAATCACTTTTATTAGATACAATTGAACAAATACCGAAAATGGATAATTTTAGCGAAATTTCAATAGTTTTCCTTTTTTTGCCTTAATTTTCGTTATTGTATTGATATATGATGGAAAAAAGATACGAAAAAGGATAATAATATTGAAATATCAATTTTTTTCCACTATATTGCTTTCAATTTCGTCATTTTTTCGAGTTATAATCGAAAAAAGCTGTGAAAACTGATAATTTTAGCTAAATATTAATTCTTTTTCCCTATTTTGCCTTAATTTTCGTCATTTTACCAGGATATGATCGAAAAAAGCAACGAAAAGGGAATATTTAAGTGAAATATCAATTTTTATCCTCTTTTTTGCTTTAAATTTCGTCATTTTTATCGAGTTATAATCGAAAAAAGCAACGAAAACATTTTATTTTAGCAAAATTTTATTTTTTTTTCCTATCTATTGCCTGAATTTTCTTCATTTTATCGAGATATGATCGAAAAATGCAATAAAAGTGGATATTTTTAGCGAAATTTCAATATTCTTCCTCTTTTTTGCCTTAATTTTCGTTATTTTATCGATTTTTGATCGAAAAAAGCACAGAAAACGGATTTATTTTTAGAAATTTAATTTTTTATCTGTTTTTCCTTAATTTTAGTCATTTTTTCGAAACGATTGAAAAAATACCAAAAATTGATAATTTTAGCGAAATTTCAATAGATTTCCTCTTTTTTGCCTTTATTTTTGTCATTTTTTAAAGATATGATGGAAAAAAGAAACGAAATCTCCTAATTTAAGCCGAACTTCAATATTTTTTTCTTTATATTACCTTAATTTTTGTCATTTCATTGAAATATGATCGAGAAAAGCAACAAAATCGTTCAATTTTAGCGAAATTTTATTTTTTTCCTATCTATTGATAGTTTATCATTATTTTCTATAAATTTTATATTTTTCCTCTTTTTTGCCTTAATTTTCGTCATGTTATCGAGTTATGATAAAAAAAGCAACGAAAACGGATAATTTTAGCGAAATTTCATTTTTATTCCTCTATTTTGCCTTAAATTTCGTCATTTTATCCAGTTATGATCAAAAAAAGGAACGAAAACGGATAATTTTAGCGAAATTTAAATTTGACTTCTCTATTTTGCCTTTATTTATAGATTTCCTCTTTTTTGCCTTTATTTTTGTCATTTTTTAAAGATATGATGGAAAAAAGAACCGAAATCTCCTAATTTAAGCCGAACTTCAAAATTTTTTTCTTCTTTCTTTATTTTACCTTAATTTTTGTCATTTCATTGAAATATGATCGAGAAAAGCAACAAAATCGTTTAATTTTAGCGAAATTTTATTTTTTTCTTATCTATTGATAGTTTATCATTATTTTCTATAAATTTAATATTTTTCCTCTTTTTTGCCTTAATTTTCGTCATTTTATCGAGTTGTGATAAAAAAAGCATCGAAAACGGATAATTTTAGCGAAATTTCATTTTTATTCCTCTATTTTGCCTTAAATTTCGTCATTTTATCCAGTTATGATCGAAAAAAGCTTTGAAAACTGATAATTTTAGCAAAATATGAATTATTTTTTCTCTATTTTATCTTAATTTTCGTCATTTTACCGGGATATGATCGAAAAAAGCAACGATAAGGGATAATTTCAGCGAAATTTCAATATTTTTCCTCTTTTTTGCCTTAATTTTGACCATTTCATCGAGTAATGATCGAAAAAAGCAACAAAAACGGATAATTTTAGCGAAATTTCAATTTTATTCCACTATTTTGCTTTAAATTTCGTCATTTTTTCGAGTTATGATCGAAAAAAGCTCTGAAAACAGATAATATTAGCAAAATATTAATTTTTTTCTCTATTTTGCCTTAATTTTCGTCATTTTACCGGGATATGATCGAAAAAAACACGATAAGGGATAATTTCAGTGAAATTTCAATATTTCTCCTCTTTTTGGCCTTAATTTTGACCATTTCATCAAGATATGATGGAAAAAAGAAACGAAATCGGCTAATTTTAGCCGATCTTCAATATTTTTTTCTTTTTTTTGTCATTTCATTGAAATATGACCGAGAAAAGCAACGAAAACGTTTAATTTTAGCGAAATTTTATTTTTTTCCATTCTATTGCCTTAATTTTCTTCATTTTATCGAGATAGATCCTCAAAAGCTGTGAAAACAGATAGTTTTAGCAAAATATTAATTTTTTTTCTCTTTTTGCCTTAATTTAGGTCATTTTTTCGAGATACAATCGAAAAAATACCAAAAATGGATAATTTTTGCAAAATTTCAATATTTTTCCTCTTTTTTGCCTTAATTTTCGTCATTTTATTGATATATGACGAGAAAAAGAAACGAAAACGGCAAATTTCAATTTTGTTTCTCTATTTAGCCTTAATTTTGGCCATTTCATCGAGTTGTGATCGAAAAAAAGCAACGAAAACGGATAGTTAAAGCGAAATTTCAATTTTATTCCACTATTTTGCTTTAAATTTCGTCATTACTTCGAGTTATAATCGAAAAAAGCTGTGAAAACTGATAATATTAGCAAAATATTAATTTATTTTCTCTATTTTGCCTTAATTTTCGTCATTTTACCGGGATATTATCGGAAAAGCAACGAAAACGGATAATTTCAGTGAAATTTCAATTTTTGTCATTTCTTTAAATTATGTTCGAAATATCAATAAAAAAAGGACAATTTTGCGAAATTTTAATTTTGTTTCCTGTTATATTGCCTTAATTTTCATCATTTATTCGTTTTATGATCGAAATATACAACGAAAATGGATAATATTACCGAAATTTCAATTTTTTCCCTATATTTTGCCAAAATTTTCGTCTTTATATCGAGATGTGATCGAGAAAAGCATCGCAAACGGATAATTTTAGCGAAATTTCAATTTTTTTTCTCTGTTTTACCTTAATTTTGGTCATATATTCGAGATGCGGTCGAAAATATACCAAAAATGCATAATGTTAGCGAAATTTCAATAATTTTTTTCTTCTTTGCCTTAATCTTAGTCATTTTATGGAGATGTGATCGAAAAAAGCAACGAAAACGGATAATTTTAGCGAAATTTAAATTTGATTTCTCTATTTGGCCTTTATTGTCGTCATTTTTACGAGTTAGATCGAAAAAAGCTTTGAAAACTGATAGTTTTAGCAAAATATTAATTTTTTTTCTCTATTTAGCATTAATTTTCGTCATTTTACCGGGATATGATCGAAAAAATCAACAAAAAGGAATAATTTTAGTGAAATTTCAATTTTTATCCTCTTTTTTGCATTAAATTTTGTCATTTTTATCGAGGTATGATCGAAAAAAGCAACGAAAACATTTTATTTTAGCGAAATTTCATTATTTTTCCTCTTTTTTGCCTTAATTTTCGTCATTTTATCGATTTATGATAAAAAAAGCACTGAAAACGGATAATTTTAGCGAAATTCCTTTTATTTCCCTCTATTTTGCCTTATTTTCCTCATTTTTTTGGGGTATGATCGAAAAAAGCAACGAAAAAGGATATATATTGCGAAGTTTCAATTTTTTCCCTGTTTTGCCTTAATTTTCATCATTTATTCGAGTTATATTCGAGATATATATATATATATATTTCAATTTTTTTTCTCTGTTTTGCCTCAATTTTGGTCATATTTTAGATGCGGTCGAAAATATACCAAAAATGCATAATGTTAGCGAAATTTCAATTATTTTTTTCTTATTTGCCTTAATCTTAGTCATTTTATGGAGATATGATCGAAAAAATCAACCAAAACGGATAATTTTAGCGAAATTTTAATTTTTCCCCCGTATTTTGCCTTTATTTTAGCTATATATGGAGCTATGATAGAAAAAAAGAAACTAAAACCGATAATTTCACCGTAATTTCAAATTTTTTCTTTATTTTGCTTTAATTTTGGTAATTTTATTGAGATTTGATCGAAAAAAGCAACGAAAACGGATATTTTTTGCGAAATTTCAATTTTGTTTCTCTGTTTTGCCTTGATTTTCGTCATTTTATCGAGATATGATCGAAAAATGCAATGAAAATGGATATTTTTTAGCGAAATTTCAATATTTTTCCTCTTTTTTGCCTTAATTTTCGTCATTTTATCGAGTTATGATCGAAGAAAAGCACTGAAAACGGATAATTTTAGCGAAATTTCCTTTTTTTCCCTCGATTTTGCCTTATTTTCCACATTTTTTGGGATATGATCGAAAAAAGCAACGGAAAAGGATATTTTTTGCGAAATTTCAATTTTTTTCTCTGTTTTGCCTTAACCCTTTCGAGACGGCGAATAAGCGGCAAGACTCTACCGTATTTCGGAGGACTTTAGCAGTAATTCTGTCCTGCGATACGGAGACCTTTTTTAGCATTTCTGCCCTAAGGTATTAGACTTAACCATTTTAGAGTTCTCAGCCCCAGGATTTCCGACCCTATCGTCATAAACCCCGTGGGGGGCTAACATCCGGCTGCGACCGGGAGTCCGAGGAATTGTCCGTAACTGAATGTTTTTGCACACGTTTTGGCAAATGATTATTTGTTTTAAATTTTGTCAACCTGACATGGAAAATGAAAGCAATGTCTTGCGCTAAAGATGTACAACTTTTAAACGAAATTCTAGCGTTAATATTTACGTATTTACTATATTTCCACATGGTTTCCATAAATTAAAAACAAAACATTTTAACCTCGCCGATGCCGGTTCAAAGCCTGGATGAAAAAGAAGGATGAGAAGTATTATTTGCAGTCATTAGAAAAATAAATGATTACTTCATTACATTAAACAAATTGTATACTAAATACCTTAATATTAACGGAATAATTTCGTTTAAAAGTTTAACATAATCAGAAAATTATAAGATTTTCATTTCCAAGGTAATATTGACCATTACCACTACAAATAACGTTTTCGGAAAATTATTGCAAAAACATTTAGTTTACCGCAGCCCCATGATGCGAAGGGTCATTGAATTAACCCAAGGGCCGAGTTTCCTTGCTGCCGTTTATGAGGCCAGGTCAGAAATCCCCTAGAAAAGGGTGAGAAAGGTTTGGTTATTATACCCAATCCTCTGAATCTGCATCCCCTCACGATAAATACTTCCATCGTCTCTGGACGACGATAGTTCGTTTGCGTTGGAAAACCACCGTCGTCCATAGACGACATCAGTTCTTTAGGGTAGGAATATCACCGTCACCAATAGACGACAACAGTCTCGAAAGGGTTAATTTTGGTCATTTTTCCGAGATACAATCGAAAAAATACCAAAAATGGATAATTTTAGCGAAATTTCAATAGTTTTCCTCTTTTTTGCCTTAATTTTCGTCATTTTATTGATATATGATGGAAAAAGAAATGAAAACGGCTAATTTCACCGAAATTTCAATTTTCTTTCTTCTATATTGCAATAATTATTATTATTTAATCAAGTAATGATCGAAAAATACAACGAAAACGGATAATTTTAGCGAAATTTCAATTTTTTTCCTCTATTTTGTCTTAATATTCGTCATTTTATCGAATTATGATCGAAAAAAGCAACGACAACCGATAATTTCACTGAAATTTCAAATTGTTTTTTCTATTTTGACATAAGTTTCCTCATTTTTATCGAGATATGATCGATAAAAGCAACAAAAACAGACATTATAAGAGAAATTTCTATTTATTTCCTCTATTTTGCTTTAATTTTCGTCATTTTATCGAGATATGATCGAAAAATGCATCGAAAACGGACAATTTTAGTGAAATATTAATTGTTTTTCTCTATTTTGCTTTAATTCTCTTGATTTTATCGATATATGATCGAAAAAAGCAACTAAAACTGACAATTTTTGCGAAATTTCAATTTTATCCTCTATTTTACCTTAATTTTCGTCATTTCATCGAGATATGATTGAAAAAAGCAAGGAAAAAAGAAAATTTTAGCCATACCTTAGATTTCTGAATCCGTGCATTGTGTAGGTTGTGAACTAATTGAAGTGTTCCTAGTGGAAAGTGTTCAGTAGATTCTAGTGATTCTTTAAGTTAAGGTTTCTTTGGGAACTTTCGCTGCAAATAAGCAGATGACCTTGAGGACTTTAAAGTTGTGAGGACATATAGTTTTGGTTCCGGATTGCTATGCGTACACTATGATTTCTTTTCCACTTTAAACATTTTCTTCCGTTAAGTGCTCATATCCTGGAGCTCATAAAACTGTTTTCTGCAGAACTTTATTTATTTCTTGATAAGTCTTCATTCGGTTACTCAATCAGAGCCACATGGTTTAGCTTAGCACAGTTTATTCAACACATCTTCTTTTGCTCGCTACCTTAGAAGTGAGACGAGACCAAGGGGTGCCAACTTAACGTGCACAATGACAAATGCACATCAGTGACACAGTGCACAGTGCACAAATGACATACAAAAACAAAGTACATAGCTAGTTTAAATACACAACAATTCCTCCCCCCTTCAAAATATCACTGAAAACTTAAAAATTTCACTCTTTTGAAAACAGTCAGACTAAATATTATTTAAAATTTCACTTATTTAATGAGTCAAACTAAATATTTGGGTCCTCTCCCTTCCAAAATTTTCTTTATCTCACAAAATCTTCCAAATATGCTGGTGTTCTAATTGCACGTTTGGGTCTAGCAGCTTCAAGCACCTCAGTGGCATTCTCTGATGTAGCAATAGGTCCCTCTGCATCAGACCGGATTTCTGGAACTGGTGGCGGGGTGGGAGCAGGAGTGACAGTTGTCTGGCCAAGCGTAGGAAAGGGATCAAAAGAATAATGACTGTCCTGCAAAATAAAATTAGAATTAGTTTGGTCATCACATCTTTTCCTCGATTGATTTAGGTGTCTTCTTTCTATGCGGCCATCCCTAGTCAAAATCTGGAAAGCGCGTGGTCCCTCAACTGCACACACTTCCCCAGGGAGCCAAAGGGTGTTTGAATTATAAATCCTATAGAATATCCCCCACTGTAAAAACGGATTTTGAGAAAGAAGGGGATGCTAGGAGTCTGTTTCGGCGGATTTCTTTTTCATTCACATTTCCTAGGTGCAATTTATCTAAAGCAGTCTTCAAACACCTTCCCATCAGGATGACACTGGAAGGAGAACCCGTTGCCGTGCTGGGGGTGGTATGTAGAGTCAAAAGAATGCTGTGCAACTCCCTCTCCCAATCACTCACAGGAAGTTTTGCAAGCAAATGTTTCACAGTTTGGACTGTACGCTCAGCTGAACCATTTGACGAGGGATTGTATGGTGGAGCAAGATGATGAACTATTGAGTTTGATCTCAAGAAATTTTTGAAGTCTTCTGATCGAAATGCTGGGCCATTGTCAGAGACAATCTCATCGGGAAGTCTATGCGTGGCAAACCAAGTTTGCAAATGAGTGATAATAGTGGAAGAAGATAATGATCCTCGAGTGGGGGCCACTTCCACCCACCGAGACGTGGAATCGACACAGATCAAGAATGTATGTCCACTAATAGGTCCTGCGTAATTTAAATGGAGTCTTGACCATGGGCGGGTTGGAACACTCCATGGAATTACAGGAGCTTTAGGAGGATTAGAGCGGACCAACACACACTGCATACAGGATAGTATCAACTGCTCTATGTCTTCATCTATTTTAGGCCACCATACATAGCTGCGAGCCAAAGCCTTTGTCCTGACCACTCCCTGATGGACTTTGTGGAGTAAATTTAAAACGCCTGGTCTCAGGGCAGTCGCAATTACAACGCGAGTTCCACGAAGCACACATCCTTTAAGAATAGAGAAGGTACCTGGGGGGGCTTTCATGTAAAGTTGCACAGCTGGTTCAATCTCTGAGAAATCCCAACCATTCAGCAATCCCTGAAGTACCTTACTCAGCACCGGATCCTTGGAGCTGGCACCAGCAACATTTTTCGCAGTGAAAGGAGAGTCTGTAGGAGCCTCTTCCAATAACAAAATTCTGGCAGGATCTGGAAAATGGCCTTCTTCATGGTCTTCTATAGGGCTCCTACTTAAAAAGTCTGCATTCATGTGCTTACTACCAGGCCTAGCCTAGCTCTTACCTTAGCATTGGTAGGGTGGATACCATTTAATTTATATGGTAACCCACAAAATCTAATTCAGTAACCCCAAACAGACATTTGTTGGGATGGAGGCGGAGACCAGAGGATTGGAGACACTAAAGAACTCCTCTCACCCGATTCCACACCTCAGCCAAGGTAGATTCCTGCACTAGGATATCATCTAGGTACACTACAACTCCATCAAGACCAGCCAAAACATTCTCCATTGTCCGCTGGAAAATTTCTGGAGCAGCACTCAACCCCTGGCTCAGATGCCTAACCTGAAAAAGTCCTTTATGGGTATTTAGCGTGAGGATTTCAGCTGTTTGAGCATCCACTGGTAATTGTAGAAAAGCAAGAGACAAATCTAATCTTGTGAAAAATTTTCCTCTAGCAAGTTTACTAAGAACTTCATCGATGGTGGGCAATGGATCTCTCAGACAGTTTGGATTGACAGTGCTAGAATAATCACCACATATTCTAATGGTTCCATCACTTTTCTGCACATTGACTGTGGGAGTAGCCCACGCAGACACTTTTATAGGAATAAGGATGCCCTCTGACACTAAACGGTCTAATTCCTTAGAAACCTTTGGCAACAGCGCATAAGGAACAGGCCTTGCCTTACAAAATACAGGGTTTGCATCTGGTTTCACCTGAAGATGAATAGGTGGTCCAGAGTACTTGCCTAAACCGGGGCGAAACACATCATGAAACTCAGCGATTTCCGAATTTTTGGGAGCACAAGATAAAGTGAACACCCCACCAACATTGATTCCCATTGCACTGAACCAAGTACGCCCCAAAAGAGAAGGACCAGGAGTCGCGGCCACTAAAAGTAAAAGATTTGCTTGCCGAGTTTGAAATTTAATGTGAACTTTTGCTTGACCCAAGAGTTTTAGGTTTTGGTTAGACCAAGTTATCAATTTAATAGGGCAAGGGCTTAACTTTATTTTTGAAAATTGTTTTGAATAAAGGTCACTTCCGATAATGGTATGTCCCGCTCCGCTATCAACCTCCATGGGGATGGAATGTCCCTCAATGACCACAGTTACAGTACATGGCGGAGGAGCAGTGAAGGATGGAGTAAAGAAAAACAAGAAACCCATACCATTGTACGGGTCTACTCTCAAGGTTGGCGGTTCCTCTGCACCGGTGTCCGTAGATTCCTTGGGGGCTTCTGTGGGGAACTGCTGGTAGGATGTCCGTAGCTTCCATTAAAGCATGCGTGGAAAACTGCTGGCGAGATGCTGGTTGCGTCCGTCCGTCCTTCCCAACGCCATGACCGGTCCTCCGATGTTTCGCCATGCAGACTCTCGCAATGTGGCCCCTCTTATTGCAATAATGGCATACTGCATTTATAAGGGGACAATCGTGCTTCTGTGGCGCACCGCAACGAAAACAGCCAAACCCGGGGGACCCTCCGAAATTCGGTCGTCGAACTTCACCTATTTAGGCGCCATTTTGTGAAGATTGCGGAGCATGGCGCGGTCTACTTTGAGATGAAACGGCATTAATGGCAGAGGAGGTGAAGAAACCCTGATATGGCTGGGAGGGTCGCATTTGGGAAACGTAATTGCGTGCCTGTTCGGAGGCTACGGCACGATCAATTGCAACCGGAAGGGTTAAGTCCTCGAACCACATTGAAAATAATTGTTCTTTAAGGCCCAAGTTTTACATGCCTCTCAGAATCTGTCGTAATAGCGATTGTTCCAAATTTTCGAATTTGCAACTATCGGGTAGATGCCTCAAGTCGGCCACAAAATCTTTGAAATTCTCACTCGCGCGTTGAACGCGTGCATCGAACTTTTCGCGTTCCACCCACACACAAGTAACTGGAAAGAATTGTCCAGCCAAAAGAAGCACAATTTCGGTATAGTTTTTAGAAGATGGTTTTTCAGGGCCACATAGTTTCTTTACAAATCTGTAAGTGTGTACGCCGGTACAAGATAAGAGAATGGCCAGCTTTTGAGTATCTTGTGTTATGGAATGTGCCTCATAATAGAAATCTAGTTGCTCAATGAAATCTTCCCAAGATTTTGGATCACCGGAAAATTGAGGTACTGGTCCAAAAGCCATTAACGAGTTTCGGGTTTCGTCGCCCATTGTATCACACCCGGTTAAAATCACAAACACGTGTTCAGTTGTGAACTTAATTGTAAGAATTAACCTTATTGGGAGATTGTGAGAGGGAAAAACAGACAATAATAGCGAGAAAAAAAAAACAGTAATCAAAACGAAAACAAATACCAAAACAGGTATGGAGGAAGACAGTATGTGGGGCCGCGAAACAGGCAAGTAAATAGAAAAAGTAACTCAAGGATTTTAAAACGTGCACGATACTTATCACTGAGATTGAATCGTCCTCGTCGCCACTTTCATCAGTCTTTGATCGGTTACTCAATCAGAGCCACCTGGTTTAGCTTAACACAGTTTATTCAACACATCTTCCTTTGCTCGCTACCTTAGAAGTGAGACGAGACCAAGGGGTGCCAACTTAACGTGCACAATGACAAATGCACATCAGTGACACAGTGCACAGTGCACAAATGACATACAAAAACAAAGTACATAGCTAGTTTAAATACACAACATTTCTTTATAAGTTTTTACAATTCTTCATTCTATTTAATGCTCAAGATGGCTCAAGAAAGAATTTGAACACTATCACATTGTGATTTATTTCTTTTTTTCCTACTTTGTAAAGTTTTATTTTGTAATGCCAACATTTAAGGCACTTTATTTTCATGTCCAAGGGTCTGAATGTATATTGGATTGCTATTTATTTACATATCTTCAGGTATTTTGCTGTTTTCATTAAATTAGTTGCCTTGATTAATATCTTCAAAAACATTTTTGTCATAATGTGTGTGTATTATGGAATTTTTTATGATCTGACAATTCTTAATTATTTTAACATCAGTAATTTTGATAGTTTGTACACTTCCTCTTATTTGATAATTGATCTCTGGAAGAGTGATTCCTAATGAGTTTCAATAACTAATTAAGCAACAACACAAAGAAAGAGGAATTAAATAACATTGTGAAAATATAGATAGTTACTGCTTAGAAATCATATCACTCGTTCCTTTCCTTCTCTTTTTATTATTATATTTTGTTGAATTTAATTCCTCTTTTCAAATACTTATGGAGTTCGATATTTTAAAGTTATTCAGTGTAATACCACTTGAGAGAGTTGCTGGTTTTGGTGTACAGTTCTTGTGTTTGACTTTCACTTTTCACGTCTGTGAATTGCACTTCTTAATACTTTGCCTTTGGAGAGCAGTATTTACATGTTTCCTTAGTCTCTTCTTTGGTGCTTCAATATCTTTTTATTGGTTTCAAATTTCCTCTTTATTTGATTGGATTTTATTTGGTTTTCTTGCATTTCCCATTATATGGCTTCACAGTTTAAGTGCATTAGGTACTTTTTATTCTTGATTGTTTCTCGGATTCTTATATTGTTTCTCAGATTGTTCCTTGAGTGTCAAGTTGTCTAGATTTATTAATATCATGGAGTTCATCTCACTTCAAACAATATCATCATCACATGTTATTAACTGCTGAATATCTTTATATAATTGTTCAAAATCTTGTTTAGTTGCTTTATAACTGAATATTCTCAATTTTAATTTAATTTTTCTTTATCCATCAACATTTCATTATGTTCTTTTGATATTAGGAAAGTATTTCAACAAACAATAGGTTCATAGTGCAAACTCTCATTTTGGCATCGGTCAATAGCTACTATTTGCTTCTTATTTTACAATTCCAAATGAATGAATGAACTTTCTTTATCAATGTCAGTATTTTGCAATGTTAGGTTCTTATTCATTTAAAGTTCACTTTATTGGGTGTACAACAATATTTAACAATATATTTATGAATCAGTTTGAATTCCTTTTACATGGGACAACTGTTTGGGAGAAAATGTTTTTCAAGATTTTAATTATTTTTAGAATGACTTTTGCGTGAATTTACATTTAGAAATTAAAATTATTACAATGATTAATTATTGAGCATGTAGGGAAATATTTAGGAGGTGACTCATTACGTAGTTCTTCTTCTGGGAATTTTAACTCCAAAGATGCAAATGACCTTTAGAACATTGAATATTTTTTAGCTTTTAGGTTATGACACATACCCCTTGTTTTCTTCTGTTCTTGTTATTTAGAAAATTTTGATTTTTAATTGACAAGTACTTATTTTTAGATTTGTAAACGTCAGCAATGTTAAAGGATAAATATATTTTCATTAACGTTTTCATAAGTGGGTTGAAATTACTCTTCATTGCACTCAATGGTAGAATAGTTTTGTCAGTTGGGTTCTTATATTTGGTAGTATTGTTATTGATTATTTTGTCATTTTTTAAAGCCTGTAGGTTATTTGATAATTAGTTGACCATAGATGCATTTCTAGTAAAAAAATTGAATGCTTTTCAGTATTTCTCTTACTTGCTGTTGAAGACTGAATTTTTCAGTAATTACTTCATGATAAACAAAGATTACAGTGATGCTATTTTGAATTGGAATAGTACTGTTTTATTAGATTTGTGTCCATTTTTTGCTTCATTTTTTCAGGAAATCGATTTTTCTCTGAGATATTTTCATAAGTGAGTTATAATTACATGACATAATGATAGAATATGCAAGTTGATTGGTCACATTATGAGGTGTTGTGTCCTGGGAAAAGAATACTTTCAATTACTGAGGCTATGTAAAGACCCCTAATAATAATAATAATATTCCAATGTCTTAAATTTAGAAATTTTTTTTAACTTTAAACGTTACAAATTTAATTTTTATCTTCATAAAAGTTTGTTTTAAAGTCAATTGAGAAAGTCTGGATAAAAGTTTTTTATTGAAATTGAATTCGTTTACTGTAGTTAAGATTAAATATTTTTCAACATGACTACTATTCAAACTTTATTTTGCTGTTACTTGATTTTCACTTAGTGTATTAATATTATTTCAGTCTAAATGTCATTAAAATAGACGAGTATTCGTGGAATCAGTCAGTTAGCAAAGATTTTTAAATTTATTGATTAATATTTGGTTTTAATATACATTCCCTTTGATATTTGTTGAATTGTACTGGTTGTCATGAGTTTATTGGGGTTTCAAGTTAGTAGAATGTAACTGCAGCTGTTAAATAGATTACTTTCTTTACTTACTCAAGGTATGTGAGAAATTAATACTTCAAATTGATAAACTAAGATGATAAAAATATAATCTTGCGATACCAACTATTAATTTCTACTTATTATCTTCATTTACTCGTGATACCTGCAAGCAGTTTATGAATATGGGGTAGAATATCAAGAATATTGAAACATGAAATTGAATTACCATCATTGAATTACTTTAGGAAAGAACAGACGCATCGAGATACCAGTCTGTCTGTCGCATCGGTTCATTAAAGAATATATAAATCATTAACTAAATTCATTTATATCCACCAAATGTGGACTGAGTAACTTTGATACATAATTCAAAGAGAATTGCCGAAACCACGAACTTGCGTAATTAGCTGTAAGGAATACACAAAATTTAATCCTTGAATGCACCGTTGTGATGCAGAGTAACTCGCATTTTCTGAAGCAAGAATGAAATATACCAATAGCATAAAAAGAGAAAGTATTGTAAAATCAATCAAAAGAAGACTTCTTTTGATGTCTTTCTTTCTTGCATGTACGCGTAAGATTTTTAAATTCATAGTGCATAGTATTAGGCATTGTTTCAAAGAATTCGGTTTGTGCCTTATTTTTTATGCATTGCTTTCTGTTATTTCACAGAACCAACTTCGCGGATATCATCGTCAACCGTCGTTCACCGCCCTCGGGGACTTCGAAGCTTTCATGGATTCAACCGGAAACTGATTTCACTGTAGAGGCAACCACTCCATCTAGAACTGGTATGTGTTTGTTTCTTAAATATGCCATTCTGTTTCGATATTAATAAGTTTTGAAGCATCAGAAGGAACCCCCTATATGTAATTAGAGGAGATCTTTCAAGAAGAAGATAAAAAATAGGAAGGAAAATAATATTTTCTTAGAAGCAACCCTTTGAAGAGGTCTGTGACATTTCTCAGGGCTTCACAAATAACACAGGCCTGCGAAATCGGGGTAATTGAAAAAAACAAGACCAGGAAAATGTGTTTGTAGTGTATATTGAGGCACTGATTTCAAAAATAGCCTTTATTTTCTTGTATCACATAAGGATTTTTTAAGGTTTCAATGTTTATGTTTGTAATATTTAGAAATTTAGAAATTGTAGTAACATTTATTTTTCAGCTTAATAAAAATCTTAAAAATTTCAGATTTGTTTACATACAACATTATATTTTTGTTGTGATTGCTTTTTGACAAAAAAAGAAATTTTTAAATGAAAAACAGGAAAGTAAAAGTGTGTAAAATCCCCTAAAATGCAAAAAAAAAACAGAAATAACCTTTAAAAACATACTTCTAGACTAAAGCTTTTACAGACTTAGATCTTACAGACTTTCATTTACTTTGTACTCATTTACTGCTACTTTTGCCTTTAAAAATTCTCCTAGCTGTTTGTCTTGTGCATTTACGTACGAAATCATCTCTGGTTAACATCCAGCAGTAGGCAGTAAGTATGTTTTAATTCCATCTTCCTTTGTATTTGCGATCCATGTTTTTGACATCTTGATAGAACCTTTCGACTTGTTCTTCGCTCATTGCGCCTAAGTTGTCTGGAAAGAAGTCTAAGTGGGAATGTAGAAAATGTATTTTTACACTCATGGAACAACCTAACTTCTCTAGCATGTTTTCAACAATCGCCTCAAAATTAGGATCCTTGTGGTTGCCCAGGAATTTATTTATGACTTCCTTAAATGCAATCCAGACCGCCTTTTCACTCTGTGTCATGCTTCATTCGAACTCTGTATCCTTCATGACCTTTCAGATATCTGGGCCAATGAAAACATCTTCTTTCAGTTTGGCATCCGACAGCGTTGAAAACTTTTTGCAAAGGTACTTAAAACAGTTGTCATCCTTCGGTAGTGCCTTTAAAAATTTCTTCATGAATCCTAACTTGATTTGCAAAGGAGGCAACAGCACGTTTTTTGGATATGGTTATACTGTTTCTGATCACATATTTGGTCCCAGGTTCAAGAACTTGTCTTTTTGGCCAATCTTTTCTAACCTATTGTTCAGCTCTGTCACGACTATCCCACTCACATAGAAAACAAGATACTTAGTGTATCCGTCTTGTTGCCCAAGAAGCATTGATATAACTTTCATATCACTACAAACAGTCCAGTCATGGTCTGCATATTTTACTTTGTTGAGAATTAGTAAAAGATTTTCATACCGTTCTTTCAGATGCACAGAGCCATTGCACAGATTTGGACATATCACAGCCAATTGGCACAGATGCATATTGACTTCCGTGATGAAGAAGGACAGCTTTAAGACTCCTTTTAGAAAAGTCTATGAGTAGCCTCAAATCTTTTTTATGATCCGTGATTTTAAATTGGCCCATCAGTCCTGAAACGTCAGCACAATAAATCAGGTCATCTTCTTCCTCAAAGTATTTCACGAATTCTTTTTCGCGGTTCCTGTAACAGTAAAAAGAGACACCTTTGGATAATAAATTTTTTTCCTTCAACCTGGAACCAAACAATTCAGCTGCTTCTTTCGACAGATCTAGATCTCGAGTCAGATCATTGAGTTCTGACTGAGTGAATGGTTGTGGTGCATCACTGCTAGAAGGCTGGTACTCAGAATCTGATTCCTGGGTTTCTGCTGTTTCTGAATCCGAGGACGAAAGTGTCAGTTCTTTTAGAGGAATAAGCACTGGAATGTCAGGTCCATGAGGCACCGGGTGTATGGCCGATGGAATGATTTCCGGATACGAAATGTTTTTTTCTATTTTTCTATTCTAACCACGGACTTTGCAGGAACGAAAATAACAATCATCACTCTGGTTCGATGGCTTCCTTCATACCATTGGAATTCCAAATTTTAAGGTTTCTTTCTTTCCTCCAAACCAAAGTCCCAAATCATGAAGAAATTGTAAACACACATTATGGGGTGCTCATGATTTGTCTTGATCTCCTAGTTTGACACCAAAATATACTAAATATAGTTGTTTGACATGATTCGTAATATTTCTTTGTGCACCTTTGAGCTTGTATTCGCCGTACAAATAGCAAAAGTCGTCAGGCAAATTTACACAGCCCCTTGAAGCTATGCTATTCGTGTGTTGGACGCGAATTATTGTAATTGAAAATTACAAGAAAACGTGATGTGATGGAATTTTTCCGCTATTTTTTCTGAAATCAGCACATCAAAATACATAAGAATCAGTTTTTACTTTGCTTGTTTTTTTTCATCGCAGGCCTGTGTAATTTTCTTGTATTCACGCTAGCTTAAGTTAGCTAATCAAGTACTATGCCGATTGGGAAAATGGGTCGAAAATTTAGCATAATATATTCACATCGTCTTCGAAATCTCGATCTTATTCCTATCTCAACTCGAAACTCCGGGAAGGAACTATAGGTAGATTTAAATCTCTGGGAGTAACGGAAAACAGGGAGTTTACACAAAGAATGGCTCATCTCCGGAGAGAATTTTGCAATAGACTTACTCTGATAGCCTCTCGAAAATGGTGCCAAAACCTCGACAGTCTCTGAGCTGAGTTTCTCCTTGCAGGGAAGTCAAGCGACTGCTGCTGAGAGTTCCTTCCCGAAGGTCACACTTCATGGAACTCAATGCTTAAGACATCAACAATCAGCGACATCAACGCCACCAAAATCCCATTTTGCGGACCAAGTCAACTCAACCTGTCAGTAGCGATTCCTTATTTTCTACGATTTTCGGGTACATCTACATTAATACACTACATGCCGGCTTTCGGCTTGAGGCAGGTTTCAGTTTTTACTACTTCCTTATTCGGTTATTGTCGCGTATCGTTCGCGGAGGGAATGAATTTTTAAAACGATTCGTCGTAGCATCTATTTCTCTTAACTTACGTTCATTATCGGATCGACCGAGGTAGCAGGAGGGTTGCATGATACCGATTGTATCTTCCGAAAATGTAGTTTCCCTGAATTTATTAAGCAATCGCAGCCTAGCTTCCAATCTTCTTTCTTTCAAGGATTCCCAACCTACGTCAGAGCATTTTTGTGCTTTTTTATCGTAGCATTTCTTAGCTAAACGAACCGCTTTACGCTGCACTTTCTCGAGTTCGCGAGTACACGTTTCATCCGCCGAATCCCATATACTTGCCGCATATTCCAGAAGGGGTCTGACCAAGGTAAAATAACATCGCTCTCTCACCTTTTCATCGCATTTACCGACAATACGCTTTACAAACCCAAGCCTATTACTTGCTTTGCCGCAGATTTTTTGAATATATGTGCTTTAATTTGCGTTATTAGTAATGTTGATCCTGAGATTTTCAACTGAATCTACTACTTTTATATTAATTCCATAAATTCTGTACGGGTGATTTGGACGCAATTTTTTCTTTTTGATGAAATTAACTACGGAGAATTTACCAACACTAATATCTAATTCCCATTTTTCGCACCGCGAGTTCCAAAAAGGAAGCAATAAAAGTAGCTGGAAAGAGGGTTACCACCCCTCTTTCCTCCTCCCCTCGCGCATTGCATATTGCCTTTATTCCGGGGATACATGGTGTGTACGCAAAGTTTTACAAATAATAACAAATGTATATTATTAAATTCCTTTTATTAGCATAAATCAGTAGAATCATGTGTACAATATACATACAAGTAAATTATATACCAAGTAAATCATTTACATACCTCAAATGATAAAAATCTACAATTGAGAAATAAACTTAGAACTTCTAATTCTCACAGCAATATATTTGGCACTACTACTTCCACCTACATGTAGACATCATCAAGCATGTTGATGAAACTAGTCATGCTAAATAATCTGTGAAAACTTTCCATAATTTCATAAGTATGGCAAAATTCCACTAAGTCAATCTTGAACTTTTAAGATCTAAAATATCTTCTAGTAACAACATCAATTTGATATAATATGATATAGAATTATATTTTATGCTTATCAGATTGTAGTTGACACAGAGGTATTATCAAAAACTTAGGCCAACTACACAAGTGTTCTCTAAACCAAAAATTATTATGAATAAGTTTTTGGTGATTATTTCGTAGGAATCAAAAAAAATGATCATAGACATTGTTAACTTTCTATAGATGCAAGGTCAAAACTATATAGCAGAGGTCAGGAAGCTGAATGGGGATAATGAGGCATATTCTGATAAGCTATTTCAGCCATTTCACACCCCCTGATAAATTATATTACCATGCATATCTTAGGTACATTACATATATTTCATTCCTTCCTTACTTTTCTAACTTTTTCATTAAAGGGAAAACCAACTTTTTACCAGGATTTGAAATTAATATATAGAAAATTGGATAAAACCGTTTATAGATGAACATTTTGTTCTTGAAGCAAAACTCAAACCAGGATAATGTCTGAGATCAAAGACAGGAGGATATAAAACAAACAAAACTATCAGTACAATAAAAGGTACACGAGGGTATATGAAAGGCTATCTTTTACTAACAGCAGTCCAAACAATGCCTTGCAATAAGACTTGCATATGTTTCATATAATCATGTACCAAATAGCAAATGAACAACAGGATATAAAATGAAGTTATTGAGATTTGTAGACACAATACTGCAAATACCCAAATATACAAATATATAAACATAAATTAATTTATGAATTAAATTATAAATTATTTTATTCGAAATTAATTAGTATTAATATTAGTGGAGCATAACATAATTAACATTCCATTTTTAAACCTTTCAATCACTTGAAACATAAGAAAAAAGTATATTTTTTTATTTAGTATTTTAATTATAATCCAGCACAGCATCCCTGCCAAACGTGGTTCAGCGCGTCACGAACTATGTCAACGCCCTCTGAGACGAACGACACTCCGGGGTCGACCGCCATCTTGCAATCCAAATACATCCCCGTATCTAATAGACGAGGACAGAATCCCCCTCCCCTCCTTCTCTTCCCACTCCCCTCCCTCCTTCCCCCTCCCCTCACCAAAACCATTCCCGATGTATTCTTAGGGAAAATCCCCACGGATTCGAGGATCCCATACCTCTCCACAGGTTGACAACTGCCTAAAATCGGAAAAAAGGTCCGTTTAAACAGTCAAAATCCTCGCAATTTCGACGTTATATTGTCATTCAAATACATAAATAAGATACTCTGTTCGATTATCTTTCTATCGGTGCTAGTCTGGACTTCCTAAGGCCATTAATTCTAATTTTAAAGTGCGATATAATTAGAGACTGCAAAAACCAAAATGTACTAAACCTGTACATTTTGGGGGAAGGTTATAAACACCTCAACGCTCTCTTTTAAAGATGGTCATTCCCAAGAAGGGAGCTTCTCCAATAGCCTCTTATGAAGGTTCCTGTGTAGAATTACGACAGAATGCTTTTCGATGCTCTCTTACGAGGAAACTATGAATCCAACTGAAGTGTGGCTCTTCGTCGCATTGAAATACGTTGCCTGTGAAGAGGCTATTCTTGCAAGAGGTTCGATTGGCAGGAAGTGCCTTGGCTTGGTTACGGTTTCTAAGGGGAAATTGGAGTAGTTTTGTATCGGATTATATTTCGTGGGAGTAGTTGTTTGGATGAGTGGTGGAGGGGGAAGGGGAGGGGAAGGAGAGGCGGATACCATGACGACAGAGGGAAGGCGAACAACAATACGGAAAGAAACAAAAGAGTAGCGACGGATTATTCGAATCGGAAACAAATGAAAGCGGAAAATACGCGAGTTACGTAATTGAAGAGAGGTGTGTTGGAAACAGAAGAACTACGATATTTGGCGTTTGAATTGCGAATAGCAGGGGTTGGTGGGTGAAGAGTGAGGGAAGAGAAGGGTGGGAAAGACAGAAGAAAGACGATATTCTGAATTCAAACGAAACAGCTGAAGACCGAATATGTTCGACTTACCTGTAATTAGGGAACCTAGGGAACGTGTTAAACAAAAGAGTAACGATATCGCGATTGAAATAGAAACAAATGAACTATGAATAGCTGAGTATCCTTTGGTAATAGCGATATCTAAGTGAATTAATAAAGTAATAATTGATAAAATAAAAAATAAATTTAAGTAAAGTAAAAAGATTAAATTTAAACACACATTTTACTATATTAATAATAAATAAAGAGAATTTACAATTGTTATTTACATGTAATCTGACTTGATTTAACGATTTTGATCCATAATAATTGGTGTGATCGAAAGCAAAGATTCCATTGAGAGAAGTATATTCTCTGTGATAAGTGTAAATCGATTATATTAACACTTTGATATTAACACATTCGAAACGGAAAGACATAGTGCTTAAGATAAATAAATGAACGTTAGAAGTAATAGTTCAACATTTTAAAACTGCATGGTTACAAATTTATAAATGAAATAAATGATAGAATTTCAGATAAAAAAATACATTATTGAAAAAGTCTTAAAAAAAGACTCGGAAATGGTTTTTAAGGAGTTGAATTGAAGGAGCAATTAAATCACTAAAATCACAACAACAGTGGAACATCGTTACGACGACATGAGGAAACTTCATTTAGGCGTCTATGAAACATTTTTTTACATTTAATAATTAAGTATTGCAATCGGTAGTGCATACATTAACATACGTAGAATAATAATATATACTACAAAAGGTTAACATGGAAAAACATTCGGCTCTGCTCGAAATAAAATAAATAAATTGTTGAAACGATGATATAGGTACGAATAATAAAAAAAATAATAATAACAAAAGGACTTTATTCAGGGCGAGATTGAGACTATCAAGTCTCTTCTTACACCTAACCCTTTGTCATGTGAGAACAGAAAGAAAGATATAGATTGTAAAAGAAGAAAACTAATGTGTGGATTAAAAAACCTAAGCTAAGAGCATATAAGACAAGAAAAAAAGAAAGTCATTAGAATGTACAAAAAAAGCAAGTTATAACATATTGACATTAAATTCTGAGACAAAAGTATAACCAATTTGGAATTGGGTTATAGAAGTCTAACTAGATTAAACTAGTTTTGTCAATTACATGTTAAATTATATAACAGACATATAGAAACATATAGAAAACATAGGTATACAGTGTATGATAGGAGATTACATGATTGAAAATAGCAGATGGATTGGATTCAGATGAGTCAAGCCTTGGAGGAATATTTTTGTGGGCGAATTTAAGCTAATGAAGGCTATTCCTCCAATTAACCCCCTTCCTTAATTTTATTCCTTTTTTTGCATTTTATTGATATCACACACACAGACAACCATTCCCTAACAGGAAAAATCCGATTAGCCGGGATTCGAACCCGGGACCGTGAGTTTGGAGCGTCAACCACTCCGCCGCCGCCACGGCCGTGAGAAAATCGCAACAACGATGCGACGGGGCGCACTGTTACGACAGCAGTTAGGCGCGTTACTAGACACGTATTTGATTATTTTAATTTATACAATATTGAATAATTGAAGAATGAATGAAAAATTTGGGCCATTTCAATTCAGGTGCATCGATAAAATAGCAAACTAATCAAATTTTGAACAAATGAATAATCGTATTGAAATTGTCCTTTTCTGCTGTGAATGCTGAAAATACGAATAAAAGAGGTGCAGCGGAATGACTGTTTTCTATTTTAAATACAAAGTTGTAATTGTGAAATAAGATTAGGGCAGAGCGGGGAAAAGCCGTACAGTGGGGTATGGCCGTACACCATGTTTTCCGGTTCTAGAGTGGGGGTAGGGGAGTCTGCACCCTAGCAAAAGACCCCGCAAGGAGACATGTGGTTGCTGCATGATCAACGGTGTGGTTTATGTGAAACAAATAGTGTTCTCGCTTGATTTCTTACTATTTCTAAGCTTCAAGTAATTAGAGAGGTAGGGTGGAAAGCCTTTACATATTAGCTAGTAACTACCAAACCAGAAGAATCTACGGTTCTTGAGCTATATTTTGGATACACTTGGTGATTCGTGTATGCTAAGTTTTTGAGGTTATGTTAATAATTTGTCCCGAGGTCAAAGTCCCCCCGTACGGGATTACTGCAACCGCTGGGGCAATTCCGAACAGTGTAACTTTTTTCTTTAATTTTTTACAAAGAAATGAAGATAAATAATCCATCCGTTTGGTGACGATTTTGTAGCCAATAAAACAAAGTAACATTCAATTACGTGTCTATGTTTCTATACTAAATATTATAAGAGCTGTAATAAATCTCGCTTAAATGTACGCCATTTCCCCGCCCTTCCCTAATATCGGATGAGTGTCGTTGAGTTGCTGAATCGAAATTAGAATCGAAAGGGTCACCGAATTACGTTAAAGCGGAGTTTACTTTCGCCTCTTTTTTAAGCTATTAGTCGATAGCAATTCAACGACGATGGTGCAGTGACGCAACAGCAATGCTGAGTCACTATGGAAACGGAATTTACAAAAATTGCATTGTGTGATACGAAAAGTCATAACAGAAAATCTCTAATTGGAGAACTAATCACAGACCGAGCGAAAAAATCGTGAATTATGCGGATCAACACAATACTTTGAGATTAATGTGAAGAATACGACAGAATGTTTTATATATTGGAACGTTTTGATGCGAGAAAGAGTAACATTAAGAAGATCGAGTGAACGTACGGAAAGAAAGGAGACGAAGGTTTTCGATGAAATTCCATTATCACAGTGAGGCTTTCAAAATAAGTAAAAGAGGGAATAAATTGCTTGTTCGTCCTGAAATACAGGCAACTTAAGATGCACTTGTGTGAAGTCAGTTGCATAATATTGAGTCAGCTTGGAGTAAACTCGAATCTTCTCTAAATTTATTTATATCGGAGTGAATCGACACAAACTCAAAATATTCAGTGCATCCTCTCATTCGCTCGTGAATGAATCACGCCTCA
The DNA here is from genome assembly GCA_947579665.1 of Sympetrum striolatum. Classification (NCBI taxonomy): domain Eukaryota; kingdom Metazoa; phylum Arthropoda; class Insecta; order Odonata; family Libellulidae; genus Sympetrum; species Sympetrum striolatum. The sequence goes on along the minus strand of OX388347.1, from coordinate 22,885,334 downwards.
AACCAATCAAACTGTGACAATTGCGAGTCAATAAAAACGTCGTCAATCGACTGAAATCTGGATTAAGAATTCTCATTGACGAATAAGAATTCAAATTATTTTAATACATGTAGATAATTTTATAAATAACGATAAGAAAGCAAGGGATATATAAATATGAATTTCTTCCGAATGGACAAGAGCAGTGATAATGAAAGGAAGTTTAAAAAAAACAGCTCCAATTAATGCGTTTACGACACAGCACGAACTAATCAGAAGCTAAGGAAACATGAAATAGCAAACCAGGAGATGCTTCGACAATATCTGATTGTGTATTAATTGTATAAATAAGGACGATTCTTCCAAAACCTATTCATTTGGAGCGGTCCATTCTATAGAATGGCTTCCGAAACAAGGTACAACATCTGCATATAATAACCAGATATTGTAGGAAACGAATGAAACATTGTGCTCACCGAACAGGAGTGTTGGTCTGAACCAGCTCTTTCTAAAAGAAAGAGAAAGAAAGTTAAATTAAAACAATCATCAGCTAAAAGAGAATATATTCATCCGAAATATACTTCAAATCCACGTTTGGCATCGAATACTAACGACAGTGTATTTAGTGAATTTTATGTCGAATTATACACTATAATTGCGGCTCCACGAAAGGTTTAATTGCTTAGAGAAATGCACAATTGCCCCACAAAGAACGCCTTACGTCACATTGACCAAAGAGAAAGAGATCCTGTACACTCGTGTGCAAGCCAATTTTCGCAGCATAAATTTCATGCTGAGTAAAAATCCCTCTCGCCTTACACAGGTTGTCTCGAAAAGTGGATGTAATCCGTAGTTACTCAGAGGTTGAGCTCCTATTTGTCTACCCCAATCCCCCCACTTAGCAGAGCTTTTTAATCGTTTTCCAGCTGTGAATGTTTTCGTACTTTTGAATAAAAACGTGCATTTCGGGACATTCTCGGGTGCGCCAAAAAAACACACCGAAAATAAAGTAAGACATTGTAAAACAGAACCGAAGAAAATCTAAAAGAAAAATAAAAATCGTGTTAAATTACATTTAAAAGACACAATCGATAGGAGTCCATTTATTTTCATTCGTGGAAGACTTAAGAATTTGTGTTACTCGTTCGACCGCAGAAATGGTGAATAATTGAGATAAATCGGGGTTCTTGTTTTCTCCAGAATTACCGAGTAGCAGTCGCCTTAACCGACGCAGAAAAAACTGTCGTCACGGCGGTTTTCATCAAATCGGAATAAAACTTCATTTTAAAAACTTTTGACGTCTTCAATTTCCTCGATTCTTATAAAATAATGTCGAAAGTTAGTTAGTTAGTTAGATCCTTTGATGGTTACGCCTAGGTGGGCCTCTCTTCGACCTAACCTCGTATGTCGAATACATTTATAGTTAACTTATTAAAAAGAATACAAAAAGGAAGAGTAGGGTGTCGGAAAAAATCTTTGCAGCTGAAGGTTGACAAAGAAAAAACCAACGTTGCGGGAAAGTGGCTTTGGGGAAGTAACCGAATTGCAAAATTCATAAAATTAACCGAAACTTTAAAAAAATATCTCCCGATATAATTATCTGCATCCCTGCGACGTTTAACTGAGTGAGTCGATGATGGTTCGTGACTTTAGGTACACGCGTGATGCAAATATTCAGATCATTTTTAAGCTATTATTATGCCTCCATAAAAAAAGGAATCAGCCATTACAGAATTAGCAAACTTCAGTTACTTGGGAAGTATTTGGAAAAATGCGCGAGCTCGGAAGGGTTAAACTGATTTGATTTTTTGATCGACCTTTTCTGCGTTTGGATTGCAATTTCAACAAGTTTCCTGGATTTCGGAAAAGTCCCTCTTTGGTGAGTTTAAGGTGCTTACAAATAGAAATATGGCTTTTACTCCAAACGAATTTGGGTTTCGTCACTTATCCTTGAGACGTATTGAAGCCTGAATTCGCTGGAACTCAGAACTTTAGTTTAATTTCCGACGATTCCCCTCGATCATCCAGAAATACAATTCAGTGAACCGATTGCTTCTTCTTTCAAAGTAACACTCATGTCACCCGGATATCGCAACAAAGTGCTCTCTGGAAAAGGCCGTTGTGTATAGGATTCACCGAGGGAATCGTCGTGACTTCGGAAAAGGGAAGTCCGCGCTTCTTCTTCAGGTAGCCATCTCAGCATCTCTTCAAATCAATTCATCTTTCACTGTCCTTTAGACTTCAAAAGCAGAATATTTTGTTTGGCGTCGAATCCACAATGAAACGCACTCTGTTATTTCCATTAGGTACTACCAAAGACTTCGTATCAAATGACTTTTCTTTTTCCTGTTCACTTGTCTCTCTGAAATTCTAATCACACTTTTGGTCGTCTCTGTTTCTCAGTCCATTTACTACTTTTCCTTCTTTTATCAGCTGTTGTACATCAATTTTTGGCTGTGCTCCTGAAAGTGGAAATACCGAATGATGTATCAGTTTCCATATCCGCAAAACCCATTATATCTATTCATAGTTTCCTTCAATTTAGCCTCCAATGAGAATATTCTTAGATTATAACGCTAATGAATGAGAATATTTGCCAACACGGCAGAAGAAACTGCTCAGTCCTAATTTCGAAGGAAAAGATCTTTTTTTTAGTTATGTTTGAGAACTCGTCGAATCGTTACAAAAATGTCGTCGACCATCGGAGAATCAAGAGTCTCGGAATTTCCCAAAAAACAAATCCCGAGAATTCTCTGCATTTCACGTGTTCTTATTTTGCACCGAATGAATTTTCTCGAGAACATCGCACGTCGCGTATTCCTATTTTGCACCGAATTCCCGGTGATGATTCCGCGCATTATGATTTCGCTAAGTAAAAACGATTTCTCAAGATTGGTCCCTGGAAAAAATTACACGACTAAACTTTTCAAGTATACTGCTTAATCGCCTCCATCTGATCACGTCTTTGTCTGAGGTTGTCTAGCGATCGTGTCTGGACTATCGGGAGACAAAATGTGCAAAATCGCGCCTTTTCTGAGATGGAAAACTGATAAACTTTGTCTCCCGTTCGAAATGTTTAACTTAAGACAACGTTCATTTTTGTAGCGTCGACGTGTTGAGAGTCAGGTACTTATCTCTGCACCTCTCGAGAAGGCAAGCGATCAGATACAATAGTCATCAGCTGTATCATCATATATCCAGTGGCGTGGCGTGCCTTGGCGGGGCCCCGTATAAAAATTTGTTTGGGGGCCCTTAGGAAGGGTAAAGATTTCTCACAAAAGAAAAAAAAATGTTTGCATAAAATAAAAAGAAATATTTATTCATCATAATTATCTATCTGTCACTTTTTCCAAAATTTTTACAAACAATTCAAATTAAATATACACTCTCCTTGCCTTTTTTTCGGCAAACTGATTTATTAAATCATTTATAGCTGATGATGACTTTAGTTTTTCTAAAGTTCTTTCCCTCTATAGACAAATTTGGGAAGTTTTTATTAATTTTTGCTTACCAACGTTGGGGGCCCCCGTGGCCCCATATAATTGATACGGCAGATACGGCGGTAGCTACGCCCCTGCATATATCATCAGCCGTATATAAATCGCTCTCTCTCTCTCTCTTAAGTAATCGTACAGTAGGAAAATGCTAATATTTATTCAAATAAATTAGACTTACCTCAAGCAGAGTGGTCTTCTTTAACTATCATGGCTTATATATCTGGATATTGAAAAATTATGTTGTGTTTACGCTCATACGCATTATTTGATACCCGAGACAGCTACTTTTAGCATATTGATAGTGTTACAGTAGAATAGAAGTAATAACTGAAACACGGTTACAAATCAAAATAATCAAAGTAATTTAATTTTACATGAAATTATTAATATGTTTGCTGATTGATTCTTAAAAAAAATGGATAATTTTGAAAATATATTTGTCTATAAATAATCCGGCCAATAACAGAGTGGCTTCATTATTAATATTCAATGACGAACTGCTACACAACAGTGTATTGTATTGTTGTCGTATAAAAGTATTGTTGTTGTATTCTGTTAATTATGAAAAAATTGATAATCAAAGTAATATTGAACATGCATACAAAAAATATTTTTATATATATTTTTATTATTGTTTATGCATTTTTTGTATATCAGTGCAAAAAGTAAATAAAAGCGAAAAATTGTTTTTGTAATCAGCGGTCGGTTTTTTTAACTTTTAGCATATGGAAAAATCCCAGAACATTATTGAATGAAAATGAGAAAAGGGAAGGCAAGCGACAATGTAAGCCATGGATAATTACTTATTACTAACCGAAGATTATCACGAGACCGCTTGTTTATGTGAAGTTGCGTTGCCAACTACAGAAATGGCAGCAAAAAGAAATTGGTAACTGAAATTTTCGCCAAGAAACACTAGACATATTGCTGTTAGAAGATACATTGGAGTTAAACCTAAAAATGGAGTTATTTTGATAGATATCTGAGCATATTTGTGAATTTAAATTATCAAATTAGCTTTGAGTTTAAGACTGATTTTGACCTGGATTTTGATAATATATTTTTCTCAAATAGTATTCAAACTATATTTTTGAAATTGATCCTTAACTTATAGACAATATTGTGCAATGGTGGAGCAGAATTCTTTTCGGAAGCTTTCTTTCATAGGCTGTTTTCCAGGAATTTTCTGATTTAAAGCTACATCGTCATTCACATTCTAATCACCAAAGTATTACCAGAGCTCTAAAAATGAGGCAATATAATGCAATTTAAGGTATAATTTTTAATTTCACTATCTATGATAGTTTATTTTATGTCCAAAGTAGAGGGATGTGTCCAATGGTCGTCAAACGGAACGAATTCACCCATTTAAATCTCGGATCATCGAGTAAAGTGAATGAAGTTACGGTAGGAGGAGTACTACTATGTTTCTACCCTAAGTCAATAATACATCAGTAAAATCCTTATGTAGATTCTTATTCCAAGACTCCCCAATCAGGAGATGAGGTGAAGGTCCTTCCTCTATTCTTATCCAGGACACTTTGCTGCAACAATAAAAATCAAAAAGAACGGATTGTTCGACGATATGATAACACTTTGTTTAAGCAACTGCATCGGTCAGACCATTTGCTTAATATTTACTTATATATTAACGTATGCATTAATGCATCATTGCCCACTAGGGTGTATCATGAAAAAAGTTGACGCTATGCTCGCATATTTACCAAAAAACATTTAAATTGAAATATATTTAGGTCTCCCGCAACGAGCCTAGTTATTTTATGTCAAAAACGTGGATTTTAACTCTCTTTTGAACATAAATGCAAATAAATTGTTTTCAAGTACGAATATGTAAAGATTAGAAGTTTGATGAACAGTATTAATTAATTATATCTGTCATGTAACATATTTACGCCTCCGGGATTAGCAGTAAAATTAATATTTTTTAGCAAAATTAAGGTCTTAATTGTTGACCCATTTCATTTACATATAGTCTACTTTTTCACTTAGAAATTCCTTAAAACCATACAAATCAAACAGTATTCCAAATAATATAATATAATTTTTTTAACTGCAAACTAAACATTGTTGTTCATGAAAAAATATTTGCTTTCTATCATTATTCTGTAATTTCCTAAGAAATATCTATTTCTGGGGATGTCTATTTCGCTCCAATTTTGAGATGGCAATTACTTTCCGGACATACTTCAGAAAACGTATCTTTGGAAACGAAGGACATGAATCGATTGAGTAAAACTGTATTTTGAAAAAGAAATGGGCTTTCATACTTCCATAGGAATACCTCAGTAACGACGAGTTCTTAAAACTTTCTCAAAAAGTTGAAATCGAAAAAAGAGGAATAGGTGCAAGTCTGACATTAAGCGGTTTCTTAAATAAATGCATTCATAAAACGAGAATTCATACTTGTAGTTTGAATACAAGGCACAGAAACTCCCGCTGTTTTACGTAATTAAATATTATTATAGTGCCATTAAAACCCAAAAAACGAACTAGCTAACCATAAGTTCTCTTTCTTTAAATGCTTTGATTAATACTAATACTTTACAAAGAGAATTTATCAATATTTAAAATACTTCAACTTGTTTTTTCTTGAATAATAATAGTATCATGGGCTTGAATCCAGATAGATTCCATAGGAAATACATGTACTTTTTGCAGACTTAATTAAAATTAAAAAAATAATTACAAATAGTGGTCCCAGGGAGACCTGACAAATTCCAGAAGAAACAAATTGAATATATATATTCTTTTTTAGCCATTATGAAAAATAAGTACGAGGAGTAACAAATACTCAATAATATCTCGTACAAAAAGAATTAGGAAAGATGAGGTTATACATAAAAAATATATTTCAAATATCTGTAATATATCAATAAAAAATCACTTTTTCTTAAAATTAGGCAGAATCTGCGTATTTTATCAACATAAGTCCAAATTTTTTCAAGAGATTGCACTAGTCTAGAAGTTTAAAACAGTAGTTAAAATATTCCTCAAGAGATGGCAGCAGCGACAAAGTTTAAAAACAAAATTTCGAATTTGCCTCAAGAGATGGCAGCAGCAGCAAAGTTTAAAAACAAAAGTTCGAATTTTCCTCATGAGATGGCAGCAGCGGCAAAGTTTATTACAAAAGTTCGAATTTTCCTCAAGAGATGGCAGCAACGTCAAAGTTTAAAAACAAAAGTTCCAATTTTCCTCAAGAGATGGCAGCAGCAGCAAAGTTAAAAACCGATAGTTTGAATTTTCCTCAAGAGATGGCAGCAGCGGTAAAGTTTAACATCAAAAGATCCAATATTCAGCAAGATATGACAGCATGTGTCTTATTTAATTTTCTACTCTTAATTTTCTTAAATTATCAACAGACCTTGATATTTTAAAATTGTATTTTTACCATATTTAGAGTAAACATATTTTATTTTTGAAACTACATAAATCCTAAAACAAGTTTCACTTTGTTTTTCAATCAATACTTCAATTCGTCAAAGCAAAAGTACTTTATTTTTAAATATTTGCAATATTCTCTTAAATTCCAAAACCACAAATTAATGTTTTATCACTGAAACTTCCTCCAAAGAGTTTTTGAAGTAAATTCATTATGTCAAACAATAAATATATAACTATTTCAGTAATTGATTTAGAAATTCATGTATTAGAAAAATAAATGTATTATGTGTGAAAACTTAAATTAAGCCATGATTCGGAGATCTCGAAGGCAAAACGTCATTTGAAGTAAAATAAATGTAAAGAAGCAACAAGGCTATGCAGCAAATGTACAACTTGAATTTCGAGTACTAATTCAGAATCTTGATTTTACTCGTTCAAATAACCGACCTTCACGCATTCCTTGAGCTGTTTGTCACAATTTATCACAAAATTCTTCAACTCATTTTTCTCTTAAACTGTTGCTATAGTTACCACCTTGTGTAATTATCTGCAATGTGCACATATTTATTTATATGATTTGAGTAACTCCCATAAGACATGCACGGGATATATTCTCGAACATTAATTTCATGGACATCACGACATAGGATTATTAAATTAAATGGGTCTGTCTGTACAAGCTCTGATGGTTATCAAAATATTTTTAATTTCATTCATTTTTCAATACTCATAAGCTTAATATTGAATTCCAATGCAGGTAGATCGTCCTTGACAGAGTATCTGAGGAATCCATTCCATCCAATGACAAAGAATGTGCTAAGGATTTTCGGAATCACCCGGATTTTTATTCTATTGATATTTATTCATTCAATTTGATAACTTAAAAGAAGTAGATACTTGCAATATTTTAAATTTAATTTCATCATTACAACAATATTGTCATTATTTAATATTATATTATATTTAGATTAGTGTATTATTATTTTTAGAAGGTGATTACGTAATCTTTATGACTTATAAAGTTGTGCTTTATTTACAAATATGGAATATATAGAATCATCCTGTAAATACAGCAATTTAGTTAGGTGTCAAATATATTAATGTTTAATTGTTTACATCATACATAATGTGCCGAGAAAACTATTAACAAAGAAGTGCGTGAGTAAACAAGTCAAAATATACATAACTCTGGCAAGAGATAACATAATTTAATCTTTTCCAGCTAACTCTAATTAAAATTTTGCTTCCATAAATTATAAAATAAACAATAAACATAACATATGCTATATATCACAAACTTTTCTTGTAAGTATCTGAATAATAAGACAAAATAATAGAACAAAACATGCATATAACATCATTGTTAATCATTAGATGAAGCTAGAAAATTTTTAAGGTCTACTCAAAAAAATTGCAGGCAATTTTATAATGTAGGAAAAACCATTTTTAATGTTTGAATAAATGGACAAAATGATGAAGTGTTAGATAAATAATAACAAGAGATGGTTTTGTGAAATTTTACAACCAAAAGTTGAGTCATGCAAAATAAATACGAATCCAAAAGATAAGTTGTGGGTAAATAAGATGATGTTAATATCTTAGAATAGTATCTTGGTATTACAAAACATGCAGGTCATATTTTAAGGAGTACCTTATTCATATCAACATAGAAATATTGTATAAAAAACAAAGGGATATTAATAAATACTGTTGTAGAGGTATTTTTATTCTGAGGACTGGTCGGAGCTTTGCGATAATTACTTAAACAATATGCTGCAAGGTGAATTAAAAAATGTGAAGAGAAATTAATTTCCTAAAGGCTGAAGAATACTTGATTTGCAAGCCATTTTATGAATTGTAGATTAATTTAGATGAAGTGTAGATGAATTTTTCAATGAAAAGAATATGTAATTTAGGTAAAATTACTTGCTAGTTTGACTTTTCATGTAAAAAAAGTAAAAAGAACTACAGCAAATGTGTTTATTGAAATTAAAATGAAATGTATGATAGTGAACCATTTTTGATACTGTAAAATAATGGTTTTAAAATGTTTATGAGATTATTGTATTTAGAGGTGTGATTTGTAATATATTTAGTGAAAAGCTTTCATGAAGTTTTAATTAATTACAAAAGCCTATCTTATACTTGCTTCATTTGTCCTTGGACCAATAAATTTATTACTATCATTAGAAGTTCAACAAATAGAGAGAGATTACTGAAAATACCTGCAAAGTATAGTAAATAACTGGAAAGGATAAGGTGATTATTAAAAGCTGCATAAAAGAGCACTTTTTTTTAGGATCTGAGAAATTTGTTTCAGAATGAATTCCTCGTTAATGAAGCTGTCGTGTATGTATTCCTTTTAGTTTTTCAATACCTTCCCCTAGTAGCACAATTTGTGATCGCAACATGCTTCAAACATTTCAGTGAAACATTTTAGGAATTTTTAAAATGCGCGTAGCACATTTTGGGTATGAAATTTTTGCCGGGTAAAAATGCGCCAGAAATGTGCAGTCAACATTTCGGTTAAAATAGCTCGAAAATATGCTACACACATTTTAATGTAAATCTTTCGAGCGCTCATTATATTCCAGATAATACTGAGTTTTTCACAAAATAATCAACAAAAACACGGAATATTACCAAGGTGGTAAAATTTCACTTAAGGTTTCAAATAAAATAAGGTTCTCATTAGTAAAAGAAATCAATGGCTACGTAATAATCGTATGTTAATAATACTTTATTTATTTTTTATTTAAACGGACAGATGTCCTATTACAAATGTTGAAAATGACCAAGGTAACATTTGAAAAGTTTGAAAATAAACATATGAGCTTAATTAAAGAAGATTGACACAAATGAAAATTACAATTAAATTGGAGATAACACATTACATGTTACAATAAAGAAAAATACACCTTAATAATTCTGCACCATTAAACATTTTTTAAAACAAAATTTCTGAATACATTGTGTGAAAAGTAAAATATATCAGCGGATTTACAATGACTATTAAAATCTCTCATTATTCTAAAAATAGGCAGAAAATACAAATAATTATTACATACATATGGAATATGAAATAAATGATGGGATCTTGAATGAACAATTGGAACCCTAAAATTTATAAGAGATAAAAGATAAGAAGACTTGATATGATTATTTAACAGAGAGTGTAAGAATAGAACTCCATTTTGCTTCCTACGAGCAGAGAGTGTGTGTATATTTAGTAATTTCAATGTCTTTTCATATTCTCCACTTTCTCTCTCAATTCCAAACTTAAAAGCCACCAGTCTCAGAAATTTATTCTGGACTCTCTCTAAGCCTAAGTCGTACTTATGATAAGAAGGGGACCAAACTATTGAACTATATTCGAGAACTGGTCGAACTAGGGTGATATATAAATGTCTATAGCAAAAAATATTGTTAAAATCCCTACAATTTCTATACATGAAACCAAGAATTTTATAGGCTTTAGTAATTATGGTATCTATGTGCCTACTGAAAGACAAGTCGGAAACAAAGAGAACACCCAAATCCAGTTTATGGTCCAATCTTACAAGACTTTTTCCAGATAATGAATAGTCAGTTATTATAGGTGACTTGGATTTGCAGAAGGTGACAACATTACATTTACTAATATTTAAAAACATAGCATTTGTTTTGCACCATTCAGAGATATCTGTCAAACACCTTTGCAGTGCAGAAGCATCTGTATTCGAATCAATAGTATGAAATATTTTAATGTCGTCAGCATACATAAGATAATTAATTGGTTTAATTATGGTTCCAATATCATTAATGAAAATCAAGAATAAAATAGGTCCCAGATGGGATCCCTGAGGGACTCCAGATACGCCTTCAAAGGGAAAAGAAGTAATACCTTTGATTTTCACCTTTAGTTTTCTATTAGACAAGTAACTGCAGAACCAAGATAATAAATTCCCACTAATACCATAAGCTCTAAGCTTTGCTAGAAGCATGGAATGGCATACCTTGTCAAATGCTTTGGTAAAATCACAGTAAATAGTGTCTACTTGATGATGATCATGTACTGCGGTGGTGACAAAGTGCTGAAAAGATAATAGGTTAGTGACAGTAGACCTGCCACTCCTAAACCCATGTTGTTCATCATCTAAAACATTCTCAATAAGTGGGGTAAGTCTATTTGTCACTAAACTTTCGAGTACCTTTGCTAAAACAGATTGGATAACAATGGGTCTGTAGTTGTTCACATCATTTTTGTTACCACTCTTATGCACTGGAATTACATAAGAAGTTTTCAAGAAATCCGGAAAAATACCGTAGTCTAAGGATTTATTAAAAATAATATAAAGGGGAAAGACCAAAGCTTCGCAGCAGTTTTTGATAAGTAACGGAGGCAAGTTGTCAGGGCCAGGGCTTTTTGATACATCCAGTTTCCTCAGAATTTTTAAAATTTCATCAACGGTAACATTCACTGTTGAGATATTAATACTATGACTAAAATTAAAATTTGGAACAGAATAATTATCCTCATATGAGAAGACTCCAGAAAAATATTTTGCAAATAGATTAGCGATATCTTTAGGATTATCACACTTAATGCTATTATAGGACATTGATGATGGGATGTTATTAGTTCTTCGACGATTATTAACGTGTGACCAGAAAGACTTAGCATTAATTAATATATTGTCCTGTACAGTATTTATATAGGAAGCATAACAGGATTTAGAAAGTGCTTTACATTTCTTACGGATATCAGAAAACTTTTGGTAATCGGTGGAGTTCCCAGAGGCCTTATAAACTTTGTGTAGGATTTTCTTTTGAGAAATTAATTGTTTTAAGGTGGGAGTAAACCATTTAGGGTAACTGCTATTACGAAATGATATGATAGGAGTGAATAATTCTATAGCTTGATACATTATTGAATAAAAACTATTCACAGCCTCATTACAATCTAAATTACATAATATCACAGGCCAATTAACTTCATTAAGGTAGCTATTTAAGCCAAAGAAATCACAGTTTTTATAATCAAGTATAAACTCTTTTTCCTTGGCCATTTCTACTTTCTTTGGAATATTTATTATTAATTCAATGGACGGATGATAAGAATCACATTTAGTTAAAGGATCATCCACCATGGAGCATGTAACATTTGTTGAATTAGAGAAAACAAGGTCCAGCAATTTATTATATTTATTTTTTACAGTATTGACTTGAACTAGACCCTGGAATGAAAAATTGTCAACAATAACTTTAGCTTGAGGTGAAAGAACACATTCAGTAGAGACTTCATCGTTCTCAGATGGAGTATTCCAATCTATAGAGGGTAAATTATAGTCTCCTAATATAAATATTTCATCAAAATCTTTAGTTAGGATATTTTCAACTCCAACACAATGACTATCATATAATGCAACCGGAGAGTTAGGTGGAAAATATACGGATCCAATTAAAAATTTCAAATCAGCAAAATAGATACTTACAAAAACTTGCTCAACATTATAATCAGGTAGAATTAGTTCATAACAAGTGAGTGAAGATTTTACCGCTATTAAAACACCACCCCCTCGTCTTTTGTTCGAATATGTGGGGTCACGATCTCTTCTGAAGATGTGATAATTAGGCCAACTGAGTTCAGATGTAAGAATGTCACTTGTCAGCCAGGTTTCAGTAAGCACAACAACATCGTAATTTGACACACTTATGGCTAAACTAAGTTCAGTTAGTTTTGTTCTGATGCCTCTAACATTTTGATAATAGACTGAGAGTAACACAGAAGACGATAAATCATTAATTTTGCTACGAATGCCATTACAATTTTGATAATAAAAATTTAAGGTTGACTGCCGATAAATTAGTTTTTTTGGATAATTTTAGGAACTCCAGCAATGTATTTTATGATAAGATTCGGTTCACCTTTGTCACTTCTCTCTTTAATTTCACAACGAAGCTTATTTATATAGTTTCTTTCACATAATGTTCTGTCCCTCGACACCGAGATACGAAAGTCCGTGTGTCTCTTTCTGTGAATATTAACGAGACGCAAGAATTCCAGAGCATCAGAATTCTGCCAAAAAACTACTTTAAGTGGTCTAAGCTTGCCTTGAGATCGTCTACCAAGTCGTACAACCTTGCATTCGCTGACTTCGTAGTTCATCCCCACATCGGCCAAGATATCAGCAAGTTGTTTTACATCATGCTCCAGGTCATCATTACTAGTAGAGGAAGCACTCTCTGGAACATTATGTAACAAGACGTTTCTCAAACGCTTGTATCTTTCCATAGATTCCGCTACTGCCACTTCGATGACTTCCTCATGATTAGTGCATGACGATCGATCAACACGAAGTTCTTCAATTTGTAGTTTCAGCTCATTAATTATATCTACCAGCTTATCCACCTTATTCTTATTTGAGTTTACACATAAGTCACAGTGGAACAATAATCGTCTATTTTGCAATTTTAGTTGAATCACATCATTTCGGGTTAGTCCGCCACATGTTGCATGAAGCGGCAACAAACAATTGTCGCACTTAATTTCCTTCTCAGGCGCAAGTAAATCTTTACAAATTATGCACTGATTAACGAAAGGCATTATGTGATCAATAATTAATCTATATTTAACAACCAATGTTGCAAAATCGTGTAAATAAAGAAAAAACGGAGTGCTCACAATACCGCGTGTATACCGTACGGTCGATCGATATCGAATATAATGAAGTATAATTTGAAATTTATTTAACATATATGTATAATATACCTCCAGTTTTCGTTGATTAATTTGCAAAATACCAGGTTACATTGGAAATTTATCAAGTCTTCATTAGCCCTTTCTTTTAATTAAACTAGGTAACTATGAATTCTCTTTTCAGCTGAATGATGCATTATTAACAATAATACTTTTCGATCACACATCAAATTTCCCTACGGACAAACAAACAAACGTTTTCATAATCCCTTACTTTTAATTAAACAGCTACCCACATAGCAGAATCACATCTCAGAGATATCTCGAATGTCTAACAAGATGTCTTGGAGATGCCTCAGTGACCTTTCGTGACATCTCCAAGGTATTTGAAAACACGATGAATATTAATAAAAGGAAAAATTCTAAATCACTTATCAGCTGAATGACTATATTATTAATAATACTCGATCAAACATTTCACACACATCACATTCCATCACTCTCTTCAGCAGGAAAACAAAGTAAAAACAGGAGATTAAGCTATGGTATTTTTTGTTTATTAAAACAAAAACATATTCAACAAAAATTGTCACAAATCACGCGAGTCAAACGTCACGAAAACAACTACATTCAGAAAATTTTAAAATTATATACATGCTATTTTATAGTTTAACACGAATACACACATGGAATCGCCAAACGTTCCCACTATTCACACAAACCGCCATACAGCACTTAAATTGTTAAACCACACGATTTTTACACAAATTCGATTTTCAAACATTGACATCTATATCTTAATCCTTTTTGATATGAAAATTCTCACTACCACTAAGGAAATTACGGGTATACACTAAAATAAGTGAAACGAAGCTTGGCTAACGACATCAACTGTCAAGGAAACACGCCACCACAATTCGTTCTTCAACTATTATAGCTAGCTGCATGCATTAGGCACGGTTTTAAATTCACCCATCTGATGATTTATGGTCTGCATCGATGATCTTGGTCTGATTAGTTCGATAGATTATCAATTCTTGATGAGTTAAAGAACAGTCCGCTGGTTTTTCTGCTGTTTGACAGCAGAAAAACCATTTTCTACTGTTGCATTTAAAACTTGTTCCATCTCCATAATTCTTTAACCTCGAGTTGAATTCAACAGATCTGTAGAAACGTTAATCATTGCATCGTTTTTGTTCATTGATTGTTGCATTATAAACACGTTATATTTCCCATTGTAAGTTGATATTTACTGGCTTTTATGAGGTTATTGATATTAACATTTGAATGATCCGCTACTGTCATCAGAACCATATATTATATATTGACTCTTCATCGCGAATTAATTATCTCCATGAAAGCGATGGACATCGATGGAAAGCATCGTAAATCCATCGGTGAATAAAGAAACGGTTGATGGATCCATCGATGACTTTAAAAACAAATTGATGGATTTACGATTCCATTGATGAATTTTAAATAGTGCCTATTGCTGAATAAGAATTTTCATTTAATTTCCTTTCTTTAAGCCCTTGTCTCTATTACAAACGACCACTTTCTAATTTTAGTTGTCAAAAGGAAAGAAAAGCTGCATTCAATCAAAAATTTTTATAATTATTAGTTATAGAAGGAAGTGGAATGAAATTTTGCATAAACATGCTTGTAACATGTTCAGAAAAACGTGCGCTCTAAAATCACCTTAAAACATTTTTAGCACATGCTCACGTTGTGATTCTGAAACATTTTAGCTAAAATGACTAAAATTCCCTGAGGACATGCTAAGCATCTTCTGTGCTACTAGGGTCTAGACAATAAATATTGTTACATACTTTTTCTTTCCTTCTTCTTTCTAATAGATTATCTGTACCTATAAATTAATGTTTCTAATTAAAAAGTATAACTTAGTCTAATGTGACCTCTGTTCCAAAAATTAAAATTTATTTTTTTTTCTAATCTCTACACTCAAAAGTATTGTTTATGTTCTTATCTAAACATTTGAAGACATATAAATGTACATGCAAAGATTAACCAATATTCTTAATTTTATCTGATTATTAACAGTGATTTCTTGTACATATAATTTAGTTTATTTTTTACTTTAGGTCATGATTTGAAAACTTGAGGGAAAGCTTAACCCTTTAAGGACTGACGTTCCCATATGGGAACGGACTGCAGCTGTGCTCTCTAGGTAGTTAAACAATATCTTGAGTGTCATAAAATGGTCAGTAAACATTATTTTGTGGACTAAGAGAGTATAAAGCTTAGTTTCATTTGAGTTTTGGCACACTTAAGTCAAGGAAAATATTTCTTGTGATTTTTCGAAAAACAGGGAATTTTTTAGTTGGATCCTACTGGCAACTAATTTTTATAATTTTTACTGTTTTTAATTTAAAGTAGTACTTTGCTTGAATAACTTTAGTATGATGTTCTAATCATCCAAAGAAATTAAATACAGCAGAGTTTGAGTTTATTTGTTGTTGCTATAACGTTGTTTACTGCTGCGTTCCCATACGGGCACGTCAGGCCTTCCCACTACTTCGCGACTTCCTTGCCGATGGATGTCAAGGAAAACTATATATTGTATAATAGTGAATAAATTATTTTTGGTGTAATTAAGTCAAGAATTATTTTATTTTTAAGTTGTGACAAGAAGACTATGGCAATTATTATGTATTTTTATAAACTAAATCTTGGAAAACCTAAAATTATATAGTAGAAGCGGCAACAACAAATATTAGCAAATGATTATTGAGCTAGATATTCAAATCCTTTCAAATTTTATTAGCTTCACATGAAAATTATATCATTAGAGGTGTTATAGTTTCTATTCAGGAGAAACGTAAGATATCATGAGTCGACTTCACTGAAGGAGGCTCTCCGAATCCTTGCCAAGGATGAAGAGTGTGAGGTAGATGTTACCGATTTCCTCATTTCTCCAACAGAAGGAAATAAGCTAACTGATGAAGATGAGGAAAGATTGGTTGACAATTTCACTGGCAAGCAATTAAGGGTACAAGCTAAAATTCGGTTGGCAACCAACGAAAGAATTGGTGCTGGAGAGGACAGGGTAAAGGGCAAAAATATCTGTGCGGAGAAAATGATTAAAGGGCAGCGTTGAGTGAACAGGAAGTTTTTCTGAAGCAGATTACTCTTCATACTCTAAACATAGCTGCATCGAATTGCTAGATCTCTTCATTGATGATGAGCTTGTCACATTCATAGTGGAAATAAGTGAGAATTATACCCAATTTTTTATTGCCCCAGTCCACAAATTACAGCAGAGAAGATGCGAGCCTTCATTGGCATTTTGATTGTATCCGAGTACAAGGCTCTCCTGGAAGACAAATATTACTGGGACGTGAAAAAGGATGTACATATTTAATTGGTTAGTTGAGCGATGAGGATGGGCTGATTCATCCAAATAATTAAGTTTTTACACTTAGTGGACAATACTAAGTTAGACAGAAGCGATAGGTTCTACAAAGTCTGGCCTATGATGAAAAGGATTTCACAGAAGTGTTTGCAGCATTTGGTGCCTTCCCAGTTCTTAGATTGTGAAGAAGAGATGATAAGATACTTCGGAAGACACAGCTGCAAGCGATTTAGTAGAGGTAAACCGATAAGATTTGGTTATAAGTCTTGGTGCCTGGACTCTGATGCTGGATACTCATTAATTTTTATTTCTACCATGGGAGAATTCTTTCAGTAATATAAAACATGAAGAAGCGGTTGGAAGAGCAGCAGCTCTTCTTCTCACTATGCTGGAGAATATTCACAATACAGTATAATCTTTGATAATCTTTTTACAGAATATAATTATTTTTATTATTATTGTAAAAATGCTACGAGTGGACTAGTCGTCCAGTGGTAACATATATTATTATAAATCCCATCTACATATTTTAATTACAAAAAAATATATATATATATTTATTCATTGCACATGTACTCGTCAACGTCAATCTCACTAGTCCTTAGAATTTTTAACCAATCTTTTTACAAACTCCCTATGATGTTTTGGGAAGGTCTCCAAGACTCATGCAGGCAAATCATTCCAATCCTTAACAGCACGATTTAGAAAAGAGAATTTACTGATGTTTGTTCGCTGTTTTATTAATTTGACTTTATGTCTATGGTCTTTTCTGCCATCAAATTTTGCCATAATGACTTTGTTTGATAATTCCTCAAACGATTGAACTCCTGTGTATACTTTAAAAAATATTGCTAGCCTTTTCTTGAATCTCCGCTCCTAACCTAGTTCTTTTAACATCTGAGTAACGCTATCAAGCCTTGTATATCTACATAAGATGAATCTTGCTGCCTTTCTCTGTACCTTCTATATTTTTTGCTTTAAACCTACCTCATGCAGGTCCCATAGGCATTCCCTGTATTCCAAGATTGGCCTAACAAATGATTTGTACGCAGCCTCCTTAACATTCTTATTTGATTTATTAAGAGTAGGCACTAGGAAGTTAAATACTTTGTTGGCTTTCAAAATTATTTGCTCTTTGTGTTCGTTCCATTTCAAGTCCCTACTGAATGTTAAACCTAAGTATTTTACCGTATACTCACAAGGCAGAATTCCCCCCCCCCCCAAATGATATGCGTGTTGATATTTACTTCTATTGAAACTTATGACTTTACATTTATTTGTATTAATTTCTAATTTATTAGACGAAACCCAGCTATTTAAGGCATTTAAACCCTCTTGAAGTCCCAAGCAATCGTTCTCGTTTTTTATATTCCTATATATAATACAATCGTCTGCGAATAAATGAATTTTTGATTTTATTCCCGTTGGTAAGTCATTAATAAATATTAAGAAGAGTGAAGGCCACAGCACGCTACCTTGAGCTACGCCTGATGTTACTGTGATTTATCTATCTTTATTTGAAGTAGTATGTGAAATATAATAGCATTAACTTATTTTACTCAATATATAATTTATACGAAAGAATTTATTGCCACATTTGAAAAGATGTGGCTACAATGGAACTGGGCGAATCAGAAATAACCGGATTCCAAAAGATTGTCCGCTACCACCAAAAATGATCAAAAAAGGAGGAGAGTGGAAAGAGCATCACATCTATTTCTACAGGCAAAGGAATAGGAATCACTAAATGGCTGGACAATTTGGAAATTGTGGCAGCTTCAACAGCGTATGGAGTTACGCTGTTGATGAAAGCTAAAAGATTTAGTAGGAAACAAAAGAAAAGTATTCAGCTTCCATAACCGCACGTCATATTCAAGTATAATAAGCATATGGGTGGAACTGACCAAATTCATGAATACGTAAATTCTCTGAATATTGGTAAGATATGATTTTTATAAATTATTTCAACTCACAGAATCGAATAATAACAATAAAAGGGAATCCTCAGATCCAACGACAAAATTAGAGGTTAGAAGTGAGATTGCTCAGGTATACTTGACTCGATACAAGATGGAAAAAAATCACCCGGTGGACGACTCAGCAAGGCTTCCACGTCAAAAACTGGCTCCACGCAAGAGTTGTGGTATGATCATTTTATCGGTGAAATACCGCAAAACGAGAGAAAACGCTGCTCATATGAAGATTGTGAGAGTCGTGGGAGAACAATGCGTAACAAGTGCAATGTGGGGCTGTGTAAAATGATTTACAAAGTACTTACTAACAAAATAATTATAAAATAAATAAATAATTATTTCTTCCTAGAAAAAACATTTCATACAATAATTTTTGGAAATAAATAAGATTTTTTGCAATAAAAAGCTTTTTTTAAATGTCATCATGGCGTGCATAATAGTAGTAGTGGGAAGGACTGACGTGCCCATGTGGGAATGGGCATTTGCAATGAACCTATAATTGTTAACTTTTTAAAAACAATTTTCTCTAGTTAATTTAGGTAAAATGAATACCATTATACTAAAATTAGGGTAATTATTAAGAAAAAATAATTCTCGTCCTTGGAGGGTAAAACAAAACTATTCTATTACAAAAAGCATCAGAGCAAAACCAACCCAACAGAACCAATTAAGGTTTAAAGAAGCAATTTGCCAATTGTTTTATATGCACCGTGGTCTGAAATTGGATCATTAAACCTTGGACCATGAAAAAGAAAACAACTATCTTAACAAGCTTTGAAATTTCACCAAGAATACTCCATATTAATCAACTATAAATTCAATTCTAAACTATGCTTGCCCATTGAGGTTCTTCACATTTCGGACTTGGACATCATTACAGAGTTGTTTTTTGCAAAGAAATCACGAACAAGCAAATCTGTTTTCTCTTCATTTTTGAGTCACAAATTCTTTTCTAATTCTTTGTCAAAATCGTGACATTTTTGGGTCAATAATGGAGATACAGGGTTTCTTTTTTTCTCTACCGTAACTGAAAACATCCTTAACTGATTGAAAACATTTTTCATCACAGATCCTGCCAGTCGGTCAGAAAAATACTTTAATGTTTTGAGTTATTTCAAAGTCTTTTATGCCAATTTAAAAAAAAAGCCTCGATCAAACACTTTTGTCTACTTTATAACTTGCCTAATTAATTAGTAAATTACCAATGAATTTTTAATGGAACTATCTTTATGGCCACATACATGATATTGACTTAAATATAAATGGGTTGAAGATTCTCAATGATATCAGTAGAGTCAAGACTTTTTTTTAACTAAAATTGTTATTTTTATCTTTAATTATTGAAACTACAATAACTTTTTGATTTTAATTTAATTAATTTTCAATTAAGTTTTAACAACATTAATTACTAATTATCTATAAATGTCTTTATTAGCATCCTCCTCTATACTGATTAACACTATGTTCTTTAATTACTTTTAGAAAAATCTGATTTGGCCAACACATGACTTTCTCCATATTTTTTGAAGACAGAAGCCTATGCCGGTAATATATAAATAATTCTAAAACAATGAGTGTTACAGGACAATGTTTCATACAAAAGTTGTAATAAAATACATTATCTATAACTTTGGCACATAATTATATACACGTACATTGCATTCTGACAGAGATATGTATGAAAAATTTCAATTTCTGGATAAACAACAACTTCCGGTTAACCATTATTCAAGAATAACTCCTAAACAATCAGTGTTACGAAAAAATAATGAAAAAAAGTTGTAGTAATGTACATTATCTATAACTTTTGTATGTAATTGTATATACCTAAATTGCATTCTGACGGAGATATCAAAGAAACAAAGTTTTGTTCCGGTTTAGCGATATTCACCAAAAACTAATCAACTTTTGGCATTGTAAGGAAAATACTAAATATGAAGTTTGGAAATGATCGGATAATTACTTTTTAAGATAGAGCACACACAAACTTTTTTACCACAGACTGACAGACACACAGACAGACATGTTCAGGAAAATAGCGAAAATGAGCTCTATGGGTCCCAAAACATCTATTACCGTCAAAATCTGGAGGTCAAATTTTTTTGCGAATACAATACTTTCTCTATACTACGTATAGGGAGAAATTAAAAACAATAATATTCATCCCACATTATGCTACCATAACCACAATACAACATTTACAACTGGGTAGAAATTTTTACAACTATGTACATCTTAATAGCAAATTTTTAATGATTTTAACACATTCCAGTCCAATATGGCTCTATTTAAGAATAAAAATTTACCAAAATTTTTCCTTTTTTGTAGAATTGTCTACTTTACACATGTGATCATTTTTCCTTATTAATTAGGAAAAATGATCACACAGTTTAGAGGATAAATCATTCCAGCTGGAAGTCCTGGTGAACTTATTCAATTGAAAAGATCTTGTCAAGAGCTTTAAGATTAGACTAAATCAACTATTTTTATGTTAAGTAAATTGGCTTTGTAAAAATTTTGATCAATATTTTGTGTTTTCTCTGCTTCGTTTGCAAACTGGAAAATTATTTGGAAGAATCGTTTTTGGTTGGACTTTTCTTTCTAAATGTTTTAATATTAGTCCAAACTTGATATTTTTAGCACGAATTTTCATTGTGTAAAGACAGAAATAAACAATTTTGAGCATAAATAGGTGTTCTCCGATTTTATCTTAAACTGGAAGATAATTTTGAAGCATTTTTCTTCATTTATACAAGTCTTGCCTAAATCTTTAAAACAAGTCCAAATTCGACAACGTATATGCAAAATTTTGACAAGTTAGGATGAAATAACAAGTTTTTTCCCCAAAATATCTCTTTTCGCTGATTGTTTTATAAACTGGAACATTGTTCTTCAAATGGTCAAATCATGTCAAAAGCTTAAAAAAGTATCAGAATTCCATTATGCTTTCACGCATTTTTAAAGTGCTTGGACGAAAAAACACTCTTGAACAAAAGTTGCTGCAGAAGGCGAAAGTGATTGAAGAAATTTCGACATCCTTGCCAGTAAGCGCAAACGAAGTTGCAAAAAAAAACAATCTTCGATACCAAATGATTACAAGAATGTGAAAAATAAAAAAAGCACAAGTGGAGATAGACTAGATGATATGCACGTGTGTGAAGAGCGACTGAACCATGCTGCAGTAATTGAATCAAATCATCATAAAAATGAGATTATTCCTGAAAACTGATCAATTAGAAAAAAATGAGTTAAAAACGATAAAGTGTATGTTTCAGATAATCTCATAAACTAGATGTTGCACATTGCTCACAGGAAACACTGGATATTATCAGGAAGCTTTTACAGCTACAAAAAAAGAAAAGGTTGTTATTGATTAGATAAATTAAAATTAATAAAAAATAATTAAAATATGAAACACAAAAATGAATACTGCAAATTAAATTCATGAACTGATGAAATAAATCAATAAGTATATTTTGGAATATTTAAGTCAATAAATAGAACAAAAAAAACAATAAGATACAAATAAAATATTGTTTTTTCAGTTAACTGAATGGATTAATGAATTGCTTTGAATTAATTGAAAAAATGGAATTTAATTATTCATTTGAATTTAGTACATTTTCAATTAGCAAGGAATTGATTGAAGACTAAATAAGAAAGAAAACATCATAAAACTAACAAAAACCAAAATAAATCATAAAAAAATAATGTGGGTATTTAGATTGGTTAGGTAAAAAAATTTGCAAATGTGAAAAATAAAAAGCAAAAAGGCTTTAAATAAATAATTCAAAAGCTTTGACAGCTGGGGAGATAGGAATTTGTGAACAATTTTGGAATATAACACTATTGCTTTGTCGTCTACATAACTTACAGACTTCACTACTTCCCCACTAACCTTTACTCCCTTGTCTACTTCTTAAAATAATAACAACTTCGCTTTTTCTTATTTAAGTTACATTCTGTAATGATCGTCCAAAATATCTGCTCCACCGCACCTAATGCCAAATCATGAGCATAACAATAAGATTACAAGAAATAAGAAGAATCTTTAACAACAAATTCGTACACAACTTCTAACCTTTTGTATCGGACATTAAACAACTATGCAAACATAAAATACCAGCATATACTGGCGTGTAAGTCATCCTTTGAAGCCTAAAAAATCTCTGGAAAACAAGGTGTCGACTTATACGCCGAACATTAAATTTAACCCTTTACCACTGAGGGGTAAATAAGTGAAACTGCCAGCTTAACATTTACTGTACACTAACTCTCGCAACTCACCACAATTATATCTCATGTAAAACAAATTTCATCACTAAGTACAATTGTGACTTAAGGTTAAAATGTTAACCCCTTCAAACTAATTATCATATTTTACAAAAATTTAATATAAAATTTGATGTTTTCCTTTAACTAATTTGACTTAGCGTTAGGAGTTAATGGAAGTTGTTTTTAACAGTGTCGTGATTTGATATTACCATGCTATATCACCATTATTTCTATGATTAACTTTTAATACCATTGAGTTTCAGTTTCCTAACGCATTTTTATTTGTAAGGCCTGAGTGATAGCAATGAAAGAAACTTGTGTAATAGTTAAACAGAGGCGATAAGTTGACATGGCAGTTGAAAGAAACAATTCTAGCATCTTAATCTTATCCGGTAAATATTCCTTACCCTATGGTACATATTTATGGATACCATAGTTTTTCCTCCCATAGAATAGAGGAAGTGGTGTTGCCATTTTTTTGGGTAGACTTATACGCAAAACATAGGCTGAAACCTGAAGTTCACCTTCAAATTTTAAGGGTCGACTTATACACCGGCATATAAGGTAACTAAATTGATTTCATTTGACTTTTAAAAATTTTCTATATTGTGCAAAAATGCTGCCACAGTAATAATTTGAAATAGAATTTAAACTGATTAGATTAGACTCTAAAAAAGATTTTATTCTTTTATATATAATACATACATTGTGATTCATCCTACAATCATGCTAATTATATAGGGAGAGAATGGGAAAAAAGGATAGTTAACAGATTGATTATAAGTATTGGAACTTCCTTCATTTATGTTGATTTTTGTTCTTTTTATTAAGAAAGTTCCGATATTTGACCTTGTTGTTTCTAATACATTTAATTATAGCTGTGGCTTGTTATACATACTTGGGATAATGATGTGCATCCTGATTATAGTTGATTGGGTACTGTGCCAAGAATACTAAATGACAAATTTAATATTAAATGATAAGCATATAAATAATGCACGTAAATAATTTGGCTCTACATTTTCCTGGTTTTCATATACTTGTAACATAAGTTATTAAAATAATAAATTTAATTTAATAAATTCAAATAAGGCATCATGCTTATTATCTGTTACCATAGTAAGCTTCAGGTTCTGTTTCCAAATATCTTTATATTAATAAATGGGCATAAATATCAAGAGTTAGAAACTTAATTTTTGCACAAAAAAATTAATAACGTATTTAAAAAATATCGAGTGAAATATTTAGCGTTCAAAAAACATAGGATTGTTCATAATTTTTGAAGCCGATACAGTTGGACAACTCCGTACGTTCACTGGACAAAAATATTCCTCTACACCCATCAAGCCAAATTTTAACCCATCTAATTAAACATTAAGATAATCCCCCAGTGGAGAAATCAGTTTATCCGAACCAAGAAGGAAGCAAGCTTAACATTTTGTAACACCACTCTGGAGAGATGAAAGGAAACAAATAATATGTTTAGAGAGCGTATTCTCTCGCAAAGTTTCTTTGCAAGAAAACAAACACCCAAAATAGTTGTATCGATGTGCTGCGAGGATCCAACCCCATCGAAAACCCCCAATTAAAACAAAAAAAGAAAAATCCCGGACCTCTTTGACTTCCCTTTGTTTCCTGCAAAATATTAAGGCGGATTTTATAAACCCCACCTAATCCTTCGCAACTGATATGATTCAAGGGATGGGAGAGGATGGAGAGAAAGGGATGAAATGAGTCCTAAGCAAGAAAAAGGGGAAGTCCATTTTGAAATGAGTGTAGAATTCTTGATTTGTTTGCATTCTCAGTTTCAAATTTTGTTAATTGTAGCAGCATTGTAGTTACATGCAGTTACATCGATTGTGTGTTGTAATACTTAACCAAACCAAAACATAAAAATTCAGGGAGATATTTCATTCACCTACAGAATCTTGTTTCTGTTTTAAACCCTTAAGGGGCCAAGGGAGGGTTAAAAAAATATCTACCATTTTCTTTTTCAATATTTTAAGAACTTAATCGTGTTATACTTATATATACTTAATCATCTTATAACTTCGTTACATTGTCAAATGTAGGTTGTTAAAGATAATTATATGTTGGTGCTATTTGTACGTTTTCTTTAAGCAACGTAAGGAGAGCGAAAATAGGCACAAAATGACCCTCCCTTGGTCCAACCTGCGACATATTTTTGAAGCAAATGGAATCATATATTTTGACAAATAGTTTTAAATTAATTTTTTTAATTATACTTTGTTGTTGATTTACAAGCATAACTAACGGTGAATTACAAACTTATTTTCCGGATTAGAGCTTTAAAGCCGTTACCATTGAGAAGAAGCTTTATCATATCCTCTTCTTTGATGAGTTTTTTAAGTAAATATTTTTTTTCATTATTTTTATCGCAGTAGTACAATTTTAGCAACAAAAATCATTGTAAGAAGTTTTTAAAAATCCAAGAAGGCAACTGCTAAAGAGATGTTATGTTTCATTATTATTTATCGAAAAAACAAAAGTGGACAATTTTTGACCCCCCTTGGTCCACGGAGTAACCAAAAAGAGGTTGGACCTTTAAGGGCCAAGTAGCTTGTAACTAAGCATTAAGGCCATTTACTTAACTTTCCGATGTTTACATATCGTCACCCTGTTGATTGCTGCACCCTCTGGGGGTTTTCTACACCCTCTATGTTCCCCTTTCACTTTCAACAGCATAGTTAAGTAAAGGTCATTTGATTATTAATAACAAAACTTTAATGTACATCTTTACATAAATATAACACTAGTAATATTTTACGCTCAAGAAGCTTCGACTGGATAAATTCACAATAAAATTACAAATATTTTATGTTTACGGAGTTAAATTTTCTTTATCACGTTAATGAAATAAAAATCATAGAATTTTATATTTTCAATGTTTCATGTTTGTAGTTAGTTGGTCAATAGTAAGAAAAACTGTCACTTCATTTTTGCAATAGCAATTTGGCTGGAATTCCTCGTATAGTTTCATTAATGTCCCTCACAATTCCAATTAGGCAACTTCCCCATCTGAAACTTCAAGAGCAGCAATTTAAGGTTACTTTTGCATTACGGTTTTTCCTACACTGGTAATTTCCGAGATTCAATTCTGACCTTTTAAGAAATGGTTCTTCCATCTGGACATAGAGTACCTTAATCTCTCCTTGATTATCCCATCGATTACCGAATATAGCGCAATATTTTTCGACTGTTTATTTTCCGTAAAAAAATCGACTCGTACTAAATTCAAGGTTTAAGTACTGGAATGTAATATAAACAAGGACATTTTCCTACAGAGGTTGAAACTCGACTGAAAGTCCGACCGAATGTTTTAATTACTTAATTTTATTGATATGAATGTAACCTGTTTTTACCTAAATAAATGCTTACCTGATTGAATTTTTCTTTCTTTGAATTCTTTTACGAGTATTATTTTTTTTCTAAATATTTTTATGAAAATTTTGGAGTCGAGTTAAATTTGGGGTTGCGTTATATTCGAGCTAATACGGTAATTTGCACAGGTAGCAATTTCCTAGGATGTAATGAGAGCATCTCTTAAAATCTCAAGGGAAGTTTCTATGATTACTATACATAAGTGTTCTACCATTCGGTACGTTTATATGCCTCAATAATCCTAATTCAATATGTTTCATTTCTTGATGGCTGTTCCCACTCTTTATGTCATCCAGTATAAGCTCTCCCTTACATTCTACCCTGAAATACTTTACTTAACAACCTCTCTGTTTTCAATACTTCGTCCACCTATTGCTTCAGCTTAATTACTTCAATCAAATGATTGCTATACATTTAATGAACTTATTACAGTAAATTTATATTCAACAGGTTACTAAGAGAAGAATTCACAAGGAAATCGTCTGAAATAGTTCCCCGCCCTAGGTAAGGTCTATATTCGTTCATTCTCAATTTACTGTTAGTACTAATTGAGCCGCAACGGTACATGTATCTCCCAAAGAAGCAAAAAATGAAGTACTACTGACTACCAGAGGAGAAATCTTTGGGAATTGAAATTATCACCAGTATACTATTTAATAAACAAATAATCAAAGAATAAAATCCATGGAGGTGGGTACGACTTTGTGGAATTTAATTTATTAAGAAATACGGAAGGATGTGTGCTTTAATTTAATGAAGAAAATATGTCTGACAAGTAGATCTGTTCGAAAAACGATAGATGAAGAGAGAACTTAGAGATGGGCAGTCAGAAAGGGAAATAGATCATATCATATTCACTTTGATAGAACAGAGAGAATCTAAAGATGGAGAATTAAACTAAACTTACATGAATGTAACTCTGATGCTCGACTTTGTGGTAGAATGCCATATTTAAGGAGTAAAATACTTAGTAATATCCACAGCATATGTATTTTTATAAAGGCAGCTAGTTTAGTCTATGTAGACTAATTATATGATTTAAGAAGTTTAGTTTCTACTTATTAGACATCTTCAGGCAAAAAGTTATCTCCACCAAACTTTCGAGGTAACTCTTGGCTGAAGTTGTCTATTATTAGACACAGTTAGTCACCTTTAAAAAATAAATAGTCTGTGGAAATAACCAAATGTTTAATTTCTTTCGATTGACACAAATTCGTTTTATCAATCATAAACCAAAATTATATCCATAATGCATGCATTAAACTGGAAAATTTACTATTCTAGTTCCATATAACTAGTCCAGTAGTTGTAGAAATGTAATCACGAGTTATAAAATCTATTCCAACGCATTGTGGCATCACCACAAAAGTCGAAGGAAAGTTTTCCACTGAAGAGGAGACCGGAGAATAAATGAAATTTGCTCTGCGAGATAATGAAGGCCTCGCCAATGATTGGCATTAAATTGTTTAATATTTCGCTCAGTCAGCGTCCAACGCGATTGAAATTCTGTCTTCAGAATTCAATTCTGATGGCTACCGGTCTCTACGTAAGATTGTGGCAATTGCAGTCTTAATTCCATAGTAAGGATTCACTTCTCACCCATCGTCTACATTAAAAAATCTAGAAAAAGACATGAATATAGATTTGATAGCACAATTTGCAGTTTATACAAACCAAGATCCAAAGAAATTAATCATTCCGTACTAAAACAAAAAATAAGTTCGTGGGTCCAAAAAACACACCCATGCAAAGTGAGCAAAAAGTATCTGCAACACCAAATAGGAAAGAGAGAGAGCACAGTAAACCTACACATGAAACCATAAAAAATGTCAAAACAGAAACCCCAAAAAATTGAAATGTTACATGCCATGAGGGGAAAAACATAAAGGAACTAAGTCCAGTCAGATCTGTGGTTACGATGTCACCATATTTGTTAAGAACTACACCAAGTGTAATCCAAAATCAAATTGTAAACTATTCTGTCAGTGTTTCTTGTATTCCTGGTTAAAATGTTACTCTAATTTACCACACAATATTACCACTTCCGCATTAGAGAACAACTCATCAAGTTGATTAAGAAATATCTGCTTAAAAATGATCATGTAGAATTTTTAAGAAAACTGTATTAAAGCTGTAATCTTTAAGAAACTATGCTAGATATTATGAGTTCATTATAATGCTTTATATAATAATTTTGATTCATTACTGTACACATGGCCCATATTTATTTTTTGTGAATTATCAATCTCATGGTTTATTTAATTAATTTTATGTCAATAAAGAGTCAGTAACTCCTAAACCAGCGATGGTCAACTTAGGAGTACCTATAATCCTGTGATGTTCTCCATTATAAATGTAATATAAAAGTGGATGAATATACATTATGATCATTTAGTCAATAATAGAAAGAGCAAAAATGAAATTAATAGAGGTGTATGGATAAAATGAAGAAGAACAATTTGTAATTTTTCCAAGTATTTTATTAAAAACAATAAAAGGAAACAAAACATGACTAGTTTCAGAGATCGATCTCCATAATCAAGTAATAAATGGAGATTAATCTCTGAAACTAGTCAAATTTTGTTTCCTTTTATTGTTTTTAATAAAATACTGTGCAAAAGTACAAATTGTTCTTCTCCATTATGACGTATTTCCACAAGACATTGCCAGAAACAGTGAATTTTATGTATATGGATAAAATTGGAAATAGAAGCAAAACTGAGAGGGCTGATGGTGAATGAAGGAAAAACCAAATATATGATTAAGTCGACATCGGAGTCAAGGAGATAACTGGAAGATTTGGCGGTGAGAGACAAAATACTTAAAGGAGTATCTAACTTTGGAGGAAACCTAATCGATAACAAGTAAAAAATGAGCAGCTTTGTAATGGAGCAAATACAGGCAGGGAATAGAGAATTTTACACTAACCTACAACTTCTTAAAAGGAAGTTAATATCAAGGAGAGAGAAATTCAGATAAATAAAACACTGAAACGTTCAGTGGTGACATATGGTGCAGATCCATAGTCCTTAACCTTAAAAGAAGAGAGAATACTAAGGAAGCAATACGAACCTGTCATAGAAAATGGCGAGTGTAGAATTTGTTACAATGATGAATTAAATAAACTTATTGATAAAAGAAGATATAATAAGGTTCACGAAGGCCCAGAGGTGGTTAAAAGACTAGAATGAATGAGACTGCCAATGAGGATATTATACATACATAGGTGTACATTAGGGCATCACAAAAAAATCAGTCATTTTTTTCAAATGCATACCCTCTTATTTTTTTCTATTTGGCCTTATTAACTTAACTAATAAATATCATTGAGAATGGATTATGGTAATCCGTGCCTACTTGATGCCAAACAATTTTGAGAAATGAGGATTATAACATGGCATTGTGCTTATTCGATGGATTTCCCCTAATGGGTTCAGCATCGGTTTGAACTTGAAGAATTTTGCAAAAAATCTATGACCGGCATTTTTCGCAAAATTAGTTCAACTTCAACCCCCTGTATAATTTGAATGTGGAGGAAACAAAGTAATTAACATTAATGGCTGCATACAGAATTTATTTAGCAGTAACTATGCTAAGTGTCAAAGTTCTCACAAGCTAAATCCACTTTTACATTTTTTGCCAGCTTTTTTCGATTCCAGCCCACTCTAAAAAGTTATGTATATTAGAATAAATGCTAACTAAAACAAAAAATGCTTGGAAGGGAACAAGACAAAATTAATCGCAAAATATAAGTTATCGGTAAAATAAATGTAAGGAAATAATTTCCTATTAACTCGAGATCTAAATAGGAATGTAAATGTATGGTATATAAAACCTCTTCAGAGAGCAGGAAAGTGACTTGAAGACATGAGGGTTGATACCAGGCTCTAGGGGAATAAGGTTTAGGAATCTGGATAAGGTTCTAGGAGTAGGAAGGGTAAATAGGGCAGACAGAAAGGAATATGCCTTAGGAGATCTTCTTAGGATAGAAAGGAAAAGTAGCTTCACCTCCAGTGACCAACGTCGAGCCCTTGCCTTTTGCACACCAGCCCTCAGCTGTGCATTTATAAAAGTTAGGGCAGCCTTAGACAATCTGCCTGCATAATTTTCCAGAATTGAGATTTGGCCACTACTTTCATGGAGAAGGTTGCTTATTGAGGACCTTAAATTACGCAGATTGCGGTTGGTACGATTAAATTTTGACCTCAGATATTTTGCCATCTTAATCAATTTCGATTTACGAGGAGTAATGTTCTGCCTCCCCATATGCAGCAACTCCCTATTCAAGTATCTCATCCTGCTGGCTGACCCCGCAACTTTGGGAGTACTTGGCAAAGGAAATGTGAGTGGTTCACTGAGAGAGAGTGAAGGTGAGGTAGGAGTCGGAAAATGAATAGAAGGTGGGGAAAAGGGTGTAGAGGATGAGGGTCGAAGATCTCCTTGGCAAGGGGTTACAGATCTGGCATCAACCAACATGCCCCCAGTGGAACACAGTTCGGCCAGAGAAACATCCTAAAAAGGCAAAAAAAGTTTCAATGAGAGTATTGCCCTATAATTGTATTATAGATTCTAGACTAAGTTACAGGTACAAAGAAATTTGAAAGTTTGAGGAGAAAGACAGCCATCTTAAGCTGAACTGAAAGTAAGTGGGAATTAACTTGTAGTTACATCTTAAATGGTAATCACATAATTCACAAAATTCTATAGAAATAAAGTTCAAGAATTTTCAATATAAAGCAGAATGAATTGACCACTGTAATGTAAATTTCTTTAGCTTTTGAAACTGTTCTGGGATTATCAATTCTTCATAATCATGAACATAATTTCTGAGCCTAGTTTAATAACATAACTACTAACCATGTCAGGATGCTGGCATTCTGAATTAGAAGAGGATGGAGCTGATGCCACAGTGTGAAATACATCCTGGAAAAGAAGTAAACAGATCAGTATTATCAGAAACATTATTAAATTAAATACATATATGTGATGATAACTTTGATTAAGGAGATAGAATGCCACCTCACCAGTGAGGCCAGACTCATGTGGCCCTCTCTTTCAACTAACCACTTAACTCAAAATAATATATACACTGACATAAATTATATTGTAAAGAAAAAAATATAATAAGTAACTACAAGGTATGTGCATAGACTAGGAGGGCACCTTAAATTTTGAACCAATTTTTATTGCTTTTTAAACTCCTCTGGGATAACAAACTGATTGCTCATAATCATCAACATAATTTCATACCCTAGCATCACACTCAGTGTCACACTCACTAGTCACAAACACATACTGTGAAAACAAATCATATGTAGAATTTAATAGACTTACTGAGCTTGCAGTAGTGCTTGAGGAGATCTCCGATGATTCTCTGTCTGCCCGGGAGACATAGACGTCCTAAAATGATGGAAAATGCTGAATTACGAAAAAGAATTCAACTTCTACCAACTGAAATAGTCCAGTGTGATTGTGGGAACGAAGATACGTACCCTAAACGGACCCTAACAATGAGTTGTCGGAATAGCATTTGCACCATTTAGCAATCTCAGCACCTCCTCGTTGCAAATTGAAAAGTATTTCTTTTTGAAATGCTTCGAGCATAAATAAATGCGCTTCCTCTTCGAAGGAGCGCCAGTAAATTCCTCCCAAACACGAAATCTGGAATTGAATGATGAAAGCATTTAAGGTTTCCTTAAGAATCACGTTATACCAAAGCTTTATTTCATAGCACATCATGATTCAAACTACAATAATATAAGTAATTACATTAAATGCTTACCTTTCCGTATCTGGATTTGGGGAACGA
Source organism: Sympetrum striolatum (assembly GCA_947579665.1). Taxonomy (NCBI): domain Eukaryota; kingdom Metazoa; phylum Arthropoda; class Insecta; order Odonata; family Libellulidae; genus Sympetrum; species Sympetrum striolatum. The sequence goes on along the minus strand of OX388347.1, from coordinate 22,852,945 downwards.
AAGATCCGCTCTCCCTCCAGCTTGCCAATGCAGCGTGGTGCGTGGCAAATACCAATCATTTTCATTATTAAACTAGTGAAGCACAAATAAATGTCAATGGTGAAAATGGCAGGATAGCGGTTATTCTTTCGCATCCCCTAGCATTCACGTTTTTTGGCATTCAATCCATGTGCGTGCGGATTTCAGAGAGGGAAGATCATGGTGTTTTGATGGAAGGACAAGAAAGAGGTGACATTGCTGTCTACAGTGCACAACAGTGAGATGCAGAGAATAGAGAAAAGGGGAAAGTTTGTTGCGAAACCTGGGGTTGTGGTAGATTATAATCAAACAATGGGGGATGTCGATAGGGTGGACCAGCATTTAGCCGATCCCCCAAGGAAAAGAGGGAAAAAATATTATCAAAAATAGTTTTTGCATTTTATGGAGTTCTTTTGTTTTGTACCAGAAAATAGGAGGGAAAAGTGCTCATTTAGATTTTAGATTTAGTGGAAAAACTAATTGAAGTGTACCACCCATCTGTGTCATCCCCAACAGTGGGAAGACCACCTGCAGTGCCACACCCTCCCTGCCTGAGCGAAAGACATTTCCCAGATGCCATCCCAGCTACGGAGAAAAAACCCAATCCTACGAGAAAGTGTGCTGTTTGTTCCTGAAAGCGGGATTCAAAGGGAAAAATGTTACGGAGGGAGACTAGATATATGTGTGTGTGCCACTGTGTGTGACACCATGCTTCAAAAACTACCATACAAAATTAAATTTATAAAAAAACTTTAATTTGTAATAAATATTTGCATACTCAAAAATGAACTATGGTATTTTAGTGCTGCATGGAATAGTCTAACTATGATTTTTCAAGAGAAGTATTTGAAAGTAAACTCAAGTTATTTTTTTTTCGGTTTCTCCAAAGATATTTGAAAAATTGCTAATATATTAGCATACTCAAAGTAACATAATTGTAAGATTCCCACCCCGTGGAAATAACAATTTTCTCAAATTAAAGGAGAATAACTAAATCGGAATTTACAGAAAAGCTTAGGAAAAATTTATTAAAATTATAACATCAGTCAGCATTTTTGGCTCTGAGGAAATATAGGCCACCTGCAACACAATTTTCTCTTATAATGACAAAAAAAATCATCTGAAGTATATTTTTGATTAACAAAAATTGTATTGCATGTTATATGTACAGCTAACAGCAAAAAAAAGTTACCACCCCTGACCCACCAAAATATTCTAAGTCCAAATTTCGGGCCGGCGAGCCTTTCTCTCGAAAAGGGAGGGAGAGAAAAGAAAGATGGAGAACATGGTACGTTACGCTAGCTCGGCTCTCGCGTTTGGATGGAGAATTTTCGTTATATATATAAAAATCATTTACTACTATCCATTATCTGCCGCAACATTTGATGTGGTAACGCGTACGATTGAATTTGACGACGATCAACTGGAAGATAACTAAAGAAATGAATCGAATTGAATGCAGCATTCAAATTCACTCTCACTTTAATTTTCGATAACAGATTATTAAATCATTTCCAAAACGATACAAATGAATTTAACTGAATACAACATTCGGTATCAAATTGACTCACATTTCGTTTTTCGAAAATCGATCGTTTAAATCACTTCCAACGATTGATTATGCTCATCAATGTGAACGAAACCAGCAACTATTCTCTTCTTCTTAATTTCAAATAGGCCAAAAAGCAGGATCTCGGTTTCAACAATGGCATTTGTCGTCAGGGGGACCGGCTGTTTATACTCACAAAACATTTTGTGTATTCCGTAAAAAATCTCGAAAATTTAATTCGGAAACAACAATAAACGACCAAAATAAGGTTTTCTATTCATTTACTCTGCTATTGGTTCTTGTCTCAATCTCGTATGACTATTATTTTTAATTTAATTTTGCAAAATAAATTAAGCATGCAGCGACAAAAATGAACTTTACGTGCATTTCTTACGGAAATGCTTTGACTCGTCTGGGATCGAAGCAAGGACGAAGTGTCGCCATTTTTTACAATATAAACACTTTCGTATATATATATTTGAATGCAATGTTCTATAAAAATTTCAAGTCAATCGACCAAGTGATTTTTGAGTTTTGCGGGCACAAACATATGCAGGCTGAATTTTTATACATAAGATATGTGCATAATTCGGTGGATTATTATAATTTAATTTGATTGCTTTTACAACCCTTTCGTTCAACTTTCCCAATTGAAAAGCGTTCTATCATGAAGAGAAATAACTAAGGAATAAACACAAGGAAATAAAAGTTCCACATCTTCCACACAAAAAGTCGTGTAACTTTGACAAAGTTATTTATTTCCTTGTGCTTAGTTACCTATGGAGTTCCCCAAAGTTAAAGCTCATTTGATTGATTTAAATAAGGAATAATCTTTTCTAGATTACCATTTCCCCTTACTCTCGTGACTCCTATAGATTACGAGTAAAATGTTGCTTGCATACTGCAAGCAGATCGACAACACCAATTTAATGTCGGCAACCTTTCGGGACGGTCTTAAAAAGAAAAAAAAAATTGAAATTAATCTTAATATTCGCTGCAATTTTAATCGTCTGGCATCGAACCCGGGTCTTCCTGGCTAACGTAGTAAGCAGCACAACAGAAGATCACCATCACTAACTATGTGTGAAAATTCAAGCAGAAATATTGGCTGAAACTGCCTCAAACGACGTTCTACTTTTCACGAAAGTAAATGCCTCTCGGGACTCGAACCAAGGACGATCGTGGAAATCAAAAACATGTTTCTGAAAGTTATTTATGAACTATATCTATATGCCGAATTTCAAGTTTCTATTTTATTCGAAAATGTTTCAAAATAATTCCTAAAAATCAGATCAACTTCTGATTGTAGAGACGCCTGGTGGCGAAACCAGGAGACATTGGTAGCTGTGAATCCACAGTTTGATTAGTAATGTCTTGATCTTATCGTATGCTAAGTTTCAAGTAGATATAATATCGGGAAGTACCTAAAATTTGTTTCCGTTATCTCCGTAAGAAATGCATAGAGGAATTTAAATGTGCCTCTGGGATCGAACCAAGGACCATCAGCGAATATGTAAAATTTGATTATGATATATTTTTATGGTATGTAACCTCATACCGAATATCAAGTTTCTATGCCATCGGAAAAGGGTCAAAAAAAAATCTTCAAAATCGCCGCAATGCATTTTAAACGGCCGATTTTTGCCCCGACCTAGAATCGAACCATGGACCATATTCGGCGATGTCTTTTTGATTTTCGTTGGATATGCACGGCTTCTAGCTATCCCTCGAATTTCAACTCTCTACTTTTCCGGGAAGTGCACCAAAAAAATTTTCGAAAATCCCCACCATGTATCCTTATGGAGAAAATCGCGACTTTGAGTCCTTCTGGAATCGAACCCATGACACCGAGGTTCAATGTCGTATTTATTCTGGAGGTTACTCGTTATGGCTAATACGTCGTAAAAATTTCAAGTCGGTTGTACTTGTGGAACATGGTTAGAATTTTGATCCCCTATGAATGAATGAATGAATGAGTGAGTGTGTATATAGGTACGAGTAAAATGTTGCTTGCATACTGCAAGCAGATCGACAACACTAATTTCATATCGGGACGGACATCAAAAGAAAAAAAAAATTCAAAATATTCGTAGAATTCGCTGCAATTTAATCGCCTGGCAGCGAACCCCGGTCTTCCTGGTGTACTTACTATGCAGCAAAATAGAAGATTACCATATCAAACTATGTGTGAAAATTCAAGCAAAACTATTAGGTGCAACTACCTCAAACGACGTCCTACTATTCACATACACTCCTTATTTGAGAAATTATAATGTGCTCTGGCATCGAACCCAGGAACAGCATGGTCTTATCTATTTTTTTTCTTAAACAAAGTGTTAATATACATCTTCCATCTAAGCAAGAGCTCCCTTACATATCAATAAATGCATAAAAAAATTATGAAAAGATACCCCATAGTATTATATATGGGGGATATTTTTACCGCCCGGCATCGAACCCGGGTCTTTCAGGCAATACTTTCTATGCAGCACAACAGAAAAACACCATCTCTAACCGCGTATGCAAATTCAAGCAGAAATATAGGTTACTACTGCCTCAAATGACGTCCTACTTTTCCTTTATATTCCTTATGAGAGAAACGTTATTGTGCTCTGGCTTCGAACCCAGGAATAGTACGGTCTTATGAAAATTTTTTTCTAAAACTTATTCGTACCATACATCTTCCAGCAAAGCACGAACATCCTATCATTTCGATAAGTGCATCTAAAAAAATAATGAAAAACGGCTCCCATGTATTTTAAAGGGCAGATCTTTGCATCGTCCTAGCATCGAACCCAGGATAACTTTTGTAAAAGTCATTGATGTTTTCGAAAGTCCAAGACCATAAATATAGGCACCTTGAGTTTTACTTCTCTACCTATCCGGAAAGTATTTTTTAAAAATTCCCGAAAATCACGGCAATGCATTCAAACGGGAAAAATCGGGACTTTGGGGCCCTCTGGAATCGAACCTATGACACTGAGGATCAATGTCGTATTTATTCTGGAGGTTACTCGTTATGGCTAATACGTCGTAAAAATTTCAAGTCGGTTGTACTTGTGGAACATGGTTAGAATTTTGATCCCCTATGAATGAATGAATGAATGAGTGAGTGTGTATATAGGTACGAGTAAAATGTTGCTTGCATACTGCAAGCAGATCGACAACACTAATTTCATATCGGGACGGACATCAAAAGAAAAAAAAAATTCAAAATATTCGTAGAATTCGCTGCAATTTAATCGCCTGGCAGCGAACCCCGGTCTTCCTGGTGTACTTACTATGCAGCAAAATAGAAGATTACCATATCAAACTATGTGTGAAAATTCAAGCAAAACTATTAGGTGCAACTACCTCAAACGACGTCCTACTATTCACATACACTCCTTATTTGAGAAATTATAATGTGCTCTGGCATCGAACCCAGGAACAGCATGGTCTTATCTATTTTTTTTCTTAAACAAAGTGTTAATATACATCTTCCATCTAAGCAAGAGCTCCCTTACATATCAATAAATGCATAAAAAAATTATGAAAAGATACCCCATAGTATTATATATGGGGGATATTTTTACCGCCCGGCATCGAACCCGGGTCTTTCAGGCAATACTTTCTATGCAGCACAACAGAAAAACACCATCTCTAACCGCGTATGCAAATTCAAGCAGAAATATAGGTTACTACTGCCTCAAATGACGTCCTACTTTTCCTTTATATTCCTTATGAGAGAAACGTTATTGTGCTCTGGCTTCGAACCCAGGAATAGTACGGTCTTATGAAAATTTTTTTCTAAAACTTATTCGTACCATACATCTTCCAGCAAAGCACGAACATCCTATCATTTCGATAAGTGCATCTAAAAAAATAATGAAAAACGGCTCCCATGTATTTTAAAGGGCAGATCTTTGCATCGTCCTAGCATCGAACCCAGGATAACTTTTGTAAAAGTCATTGATGTTTTCGAAAGTCCAAGACCATAAATATAGGCACCTTGAGTTTTACTTCTCTACCTATCCGGAAAGTATTTTTTAAAAATTCCCGAAAATCACGGCAATGCATTCAAACGGGAAAAATCGGGACTTTGGGGCCCTCTGGAATCGAACCTATGACACTGAGGATCAAAGTCTCTTTTTTCCTGGGGGTTTCACGTTATGGCCAATATGTCATAAAAATTTCAGATCAATGACGCTTGTAGTTTAGGCTGTGAATTTGTATCCTATCTATCTATATAGGTATATATATGAATGAATCCGGAGAAGCATCTATATATAATAGATATAATCCAAGAATTTGTAAAATTAAATTATCCTTATAACAACACTAGCTTATTCTCACAATTAGCTTTGACGTTTACTAGCACCATCTTCAACATTTACATAAATACGCGATCCTCCATATGGCGTGTGCCTTGTAAAAGAAGAAAGAATGAGAGGGAACAAAAGTGTGTGTGCAGGTGAAAGGGTAGAATTCTTGGAAAACTGTTAAACAGGACAAAACGAAATAGGTGGGGGGAAAGGACAAGATAAACCTTTTGTTACCGATGGGGAATGGAAAGGAAAAACTTTCTGGTTGGGAGAAGAGGACTGGTTGCAATTTGCTCGATTCATTTTGATTTTATCTAAAATAATGTGTCCGCTAGCCTTCTCTGATATATGTATAATTTTTAGCTCGCAATTAGAAGAATGACTCGAAGAAATAAATCTCTCATAAAGTGGGACTGCAGAGCATCAGATTAGAAATTTTCTATGTTCTTCAGCCTATAACTTACGAAATCTCACTGTTTATCTGATGTGGATTGAATGAAAATAATCATAAATCGCTTGATGAAACTACCGTTCTAAAAATTGGATCCATGGATTCCTTATCGTTTCAGAGTAATGGCTTACAGTAAATACTGTAGTAAAAGGCCAGCGGTAGACGTCCTTCTGGTAAAATTCTCGAAATTTTGTTTCTCAAAAGTTACTTCTCTCACTTTTTTAGCTATTTACTGATCCACCAATCGACTCCGAAGAGTATTACAATTTGTTTATTTCGAAGTTCTCAGTATTTTAAGAAGACCATCTTTTATTTTATTAGTTACGAAAAATGTTAAGACCGCTATCCGTGGAATTGTGACTTCTGCACGACAATGTTAATCGACGTCTAACCAAATTAAAGACTTAGCTAGAGTATGAATTATTAGTACTCGACGCAGGATGGGCAAGTTATCGCGTGTGTGTTACAGTAATGACTATTATAATTGTGTTTAAATGCGTATTTAAATGACATCTTTATTTTGTATTTTATAAACCAAATGAGATTGACTAGCAAATTTTATCAGTGAATCAAGATGAGTTTAACGTTTTGGCTATCATCAACACTGAGAGAAAAAATGTATTCACTTGCTTTTGATGTTTTTTATATTAATTTTAAAGGTTCTTAAAATCTACGAAACTGATAACTGGATCTAACATTTAATGGGTAAAAGGATTGAAAACACTATACATTCAATGATAGTAATGAAAAAGAACCAAAGGAACGCTAGTTTACGCAAATAGCTATTTCTTAAATTTTCCCGTTTTGTTGTTGATTGATTTCTAAGGGTATCTTGAAGGTTTATGAAAATCATTGGTTAGAAGAAAAAGCCTGAAAAGATGAATGTAAATATTGAGAACGTAATTTTGGAATTAGAATGCTCCGAAGCTTAATTTCTTCGGGAGTGATCTTTCTACGGTTAATATATGCTTAATTCTACTCCTGAAAGCATAGACGGTCCGAGACATGGGCAGTCTGGGAGACCGTCGACAGCATTTGTGGGCTCTTCTCAGATCCCTTGAAGATTCTCAATGATAAAATTATACTCGTTACTATAGCATAGGTAATTTTGACGATTACACCCGGTCACAATATTTAAGTAAACTTTTTTTATCCATTAAGGGGAACTAGTTCTAAACGTCTGCCTGCCCAGAATGTCAATAATCTTCAGATTACCCCCTCCCAAGGATTGGAATCAATTTCCTTCGCAATGGATGCAGCTTTCTTTGGTCCTAGTTCTCTGAGTAATTTCCTTTAATTCCAATTGATTGAAGAAGCCGTTACTTGGTGAAACTGCGTTATGTAAGAAATTGTGAATCTTTTTCCTTAGTTATTTCTACCATTCCTTATAGTCGTTGAGCTATGGCTATATTTTTACGGAAATTACATTTAGGAAAACTGCTAAATCAGGCGTAATCCATCTGAGTTGCCCTTACACCCGTAAATGCTGTTTAATAATTAAAATTTAGCCTTCGTATTTTCCCTTTCCTTTTTTTAATGAGAGGCCAGTTTAGTCCATCAGCGATTACTGAATAAAGCTCTAGAAATACTGACATCTCGTACTTATTATCTATGATTACTCTTAAATAAGATGGGTAAAGCTTCCTTTCTTGGGAAATATGTCAGGAGAATCTATTACTACTGAATCTTAATGCTGCTTTCCAAGCCTCACCTATTCTTCCTTAAAACTTCTTGGTTTAAAGATAAGGAAGACATTTACGATATCTTGAAGGTGCAGAAATTTAAAGGTGTGAATAGCTCGACATTTGTGTAAGGTCAACTGGCGGAAGCTCTAATTGTATGCATGAATGTATGCACATTGTATGCATATTCTTATATGCCTACATGATTATATCCTACCCTATGCCAATAATTTTCGAAGCAAAATAAATTTACATTGATAATAAATAATTTCGACTATGATAGGTCTATTGTTAATGGTTTATGAATTTTGGATGCAAATGAACGTTTTAGAAGTAAGTTCACATAAAATCTAATTCAGTATGTTAGGAAAATGAAACTTTTTCGAATCTTTGATCTAATTTACATTCCCTCTGGCTGAACCATTGAAAACATATTTTTCCGGTCACCCTCTAACCTGCATTATTTTGTCTTAAAATGGCTTGAATCGTTTTCTCAATCTTATAAATAGCCAACATCCCAGGATATCTGCACATCACTTCTGAGCCTGTTTACCACATTATCTTCATATTTTTTAGATGTATGCCTTAGAGTAGAAGAGAATAAACATTCTTTTCTTAGTAAGCATAAAATATTCCGTATTCCCATTGTTTATTTTCCTATCATCGTCTCCATGAAGTAACCCATTCATATTCCTTCTTCGACGAACTTTTCTTTATATCACCATCCATGACGAAGAATGACATTTTCAGGCAATTCTCTCTCTCATACAAAACCCTTAAACGATGCCTCGAAAATTAGAGGCATTGAAGACGGAAGTAACCTGTGACCGCTCCATTGAAGACCCTTTCTCTTTCCTCTCTCACCCCCACAGGGAAGCTCCCTTTGTTTTCTTGAGAAGGAAGGTATGCATGCTACCGATTAACCGTTATGTAGACAAAAACATTAAAAGCAGACGTAGCACCAAAAGGTGGGCTTGCCACAGAGATCCTTAGCAATAGATTTAAATGTATTTTTCATGCATGAGCGTTTACGTACGAATATTTAGAGTGGAGTTGTAACAGCCTAAAGTTGTTGGCTCATACCTATTTTCTATGTCGAAACTCTTAATCGTTTTAGCATTTTAAAATTTTTGACGGAGGTTTAAATAAAGGAATTCAATATTTACAAGTATATATGCAATTCTATTTGCGCTTTGCTCGACTCTGCACGACTAGTCCTTCTGATTTCATTACCCAAAATAAATTCTCGCGCGTAAAATATAAAGCTGTTTGTTAAGAGACTACAGGTTAGATAGCAGTGAGTCCAAAATGATCGGAGCCCTCCGCTGGGTATCTTTTAAGAATATAACTATGTAAAGACAATAATTATTAGAGATATTCCTTAGCTGTGATTTACATGACGAAATACGCGACGACATGATCCCTATTCTCAACGATCGTTATTTTCACAGCCAGATGGTGAAAATATTACCGTGATTTAATAGCGAGGACAGATGGTTTATATTGTTATTATCTTACATATTATAAGGTGTGTAAATATGTAAATTATTTAGATAGTTGAGTGTTTCAAATTCTCTGCAATAAGCCTTATGGAGGCTCGCGGATAGTTAATTTAAATGTATTTCTTACTTAACTATTTTTCACAAAGCTGCAACACCATTATTATATTTATAATATACGTTTTTTTCTTATTTTTCCTACTTTCGTTGACCTGATTTACAGTAGTTCATATTCTATTAATTATCGTATCATAATTAAGCATAATCTTTGCGAAAACGATCATCCTGCGGGCATGTGGAGCATTAACTGAAATAACCAATTTCATTATAAATCTGTATTGATGGAAAATGTTATGTATTATATATGTTAGGACGAACTAAGAGCCGCCAAAGTAATTCTTGTCCAATATTTTAAGAAGAAGAGCGAATTACGCTTGAGATTCGAGCCGATTTAACGAAATACGAATTTAATTATTTCATAATACAGTACTACTTCTACCGCAGCAAAAGTAATGACTATTAGCGAGTATTTATAAAATATATATCATCACAAAAGCCTTCAAAACGTGCCAGGCATAAAGAGGAAGACGAAAAGCGCGCTCAAAACAGAGAATCTGAAAGACTCGCCCTTCTCGAGTTATGCTGGTTGTATCTCAGGTGGTAACTTTTTTATGCTGTTAGCTGTACATAAACTTTACATAATATTTCATAATATATGCAATAACAACACTCATATGTAGTAAAATATTGAAATAATTCTAAATCTAGAGAAAAAGCATCAAAATTATCAATAAATATACTGTGGAATAACAATAAAAAAATTAGTTGGATAAACAATTTGACCTTATCAACTTTTTAAAGTTTACTAGAGCATTTAGAAAATAAAAAAAATATATGACATTTTTTGAACGGAATTCTGAAAAATATTCGCCAGGGAAGGGGTTACTGACACCCGTACTTAGAACTAGAAGCAGGCGTCATGAATTCACGACGGCCATGTGGAAATGGTTAAAACTAGGTTCAAGAAAAAATTTATATTCAATGAAACTGTTACTGGGTTTGATACCAGAGCACATTAAAATTTCTCTCATAAGGAATATAAGGGAAAAGTAGGACGTCGTTTGAGGCAGTTGCAGCCAATAATTCTGCTTGAATTTTCACACATAGTTAGAGATGGTGATCTTCTATTGTACTGCATAGTAAGTTCACCAGGAAGACCTGGATTCAAAGCCAGGTGGTAAATATATCTCCCGTTTAAAATATATTGGTTGAATTTTCATAATTCTCTCTTGGTCTTTACCTTGAAGACAGATAGTTGACACTTTCCATGCATTCATCAATATCTATTATATATTAAACCATTTGCTAGCAGTATGCAAGCAGCATTTTACTCGTACTGAATAAAGCTGTATACTGAATAACAAATATTCAAAAACAAGCATCTTCTTATTTATTTTTTAATGAACCTATTATAATGCCTTAAAATACATTTCCAATTATTTTACAATATTGCTAACTTTTTGTAGGAATATTTCGAATGTAATTAATTATGTACCTTTTGGAAAAAAGTCAAATAAAAATTACCTGAGCGTTTAAGATATACTGTCAAAATTGGGTAAAAATGAGAATCCAGCATCAGAAGTATTTTTTTTACAATGAACCCATTAAAGACCCCAAATTCATATTTAACTATATGATACACAGCAATACGAAGCATTCACATAAATGTTTTGAGAATTTTAAATTAATTACTTTTTAAAAAATTTAAATCAAAATATTTATATGGATTTTGAAAAGCATCTTTTCATTAATGCTCTTTTCGTGTTGCATATCTTTTGAAAGAGCATTTAAAATGCTGCAAAATGACACCTCTCCTATTTCTCTAGCTGAACTAGCTTCGGGAGCATTTTAAAAATAATAAACGATCACGATTTTTTGGTGAGTTTTTGAAAAATTTACATAGCCATCTCGGAAACGCAATAAGATAAAAATTTAAAAATTATTATTTTTCCTAGTCTTAGTACTTGGTAAACCAAATTTTAAGAAAATCTGAGGTGGTGTGGTAGTATGAGTTTGATGAGTTGACATGGAATGTTATTGGCATGCATTTCGAATTGATTCGTACTTACGTTCAGCTCACAAACGGAGTTGACAAGACGCCACAGTTCTTTATTTTTAATTTTTTTGAAGAAGATGTTAGCGTGGTAATCGCTGAAAGTCAGGCATAGACGACACAAACGAATAACTTCCATTTCTTCAATCGGTAGAGTTCCTGAAATTAGAACATGCATTCTAGAATGTGAAAATGCATTGTCAAAACAATAGTTGAGCCAAAATTGTTGTTTGTGAGGAATTGCCAATTATCGAAGAGTTCTCAATCTCAATAAGTAATTAACGCAAGGAGTAGAATTTATGCTTAAATTGTAGGAAATTTTATCTTCCTCAAACACGTTAGTACAATATTTGAAAGTAATCATACTTTAGAAGATATATAACTAAAACAAGTACACAAATTTAACTGGTATTTTGGGCATTGCTCGGGCAGGACAGGTTTTTGGAAGCTGAAAAATCAGTCACATGCCACTGACCGTAACAATATATAAAAAAATGGGTTCGGGATATTTACCAAATCAACTATCAGAGTCTATCCTTAAATTCACACAGCTCATCCACCGCCAGCGTAATGATAAACTTTAGGCACGTTGCATTGTTTACGTTCCTGAGGAGTTAGGTTATCCCATGTCATCGATACAATCGATCCCAAAGTTGCCGAGCGGGAAAATCGGTAACCCGATTTTGAAGGTGGGAAAACCATTTATTTAACGCTAAATTGAAGAATCTAAGTGACATCTGTGTGCTCAATGTGCAATAAAAAACTTAAATCTCACATCATCGTCTTTTAGTTATGAGGATAAGTCTTTCTCTCACAGTCATGCAAGGGTTTATTCTTTAATCCATTCAAATACTTATATTCCATCCGATTCCCATGAAAATGATTTTAATCTCAAACTAAAGCTCTATCGCTCCTAACTACAACGGAATTTATCCATTATTAACTCTGATTGTTCACACAAAATCACCTCTTTAAGTCAACGTGTATTGAATATGTCTTTCTCCTACAGAAATGCAATATAATTCTTTGATTGTTTCAAATGGCAAAACATATTTAGATTTCCATCTGCAATGGGTCATTCTCGAGTTTAAATTGTAATCTGTATTATCAAGTCGTTTTATTTAGTTGTTGTAAGACTATCTACGCAAAAATATTTGTTTCGTCCGATTTTCCATTTTTCAAATGCAGGGTAACTTTCTTTCATTCTCTAATTCATTAAAATACTTAAATATCAATCAATTTCCATAAAAATAGCTTTTATCTAAAGCTTGAACAATAATATATATTTTAATAATAATATTTAACTATTATCGGTTCCATTTGTTGAAAAAATCACCTTTTACGTCCAAGTACGAACATGTCTTATGAGAAATACAAGTTATCATATTTGTATTCCTTAAATACCTAAAAATAGACAGAATTGAATTAAAATTGCATCATCCTAAAGATAAATCCCTAATATATATAATCACGGCTATCACTACAATACCACAAGTGCCTAAACGTGACCAAAAAACCTTCAATTAGTCACGAAATCGAAACTTTTAGGAATAGCCCTCTTTACTGCAAGATGTTGCCCTCTCTCGGCAAAACGATAAAACCCAAAGGATCGCTTAGCAACGCCGCCGAATTCAACAAAGGATAACTCGAGTTTCTACTGAAAATGTCGTCCATTAAAACGAGTTTTTATAAGAATGTAAGCGTCCGCTTATTATTATTTCCATTTTATCTCTGACTAGGAAAATATTATTACGATTTTTCAAAGCTTTCTTTAACTCTATACTTTGGTGTATAGCATTAGAAATTATTTTTTAAAACTTTTTTTTACGACTTGTAAACAAATGCGACTCGTAACTATATCGTTTACTGGCGTTTATATGGGTAAATGTTTGAACAAGTGGTTGTTTATTTCAATTAGCCGTTTTCGTAACGTGACAGCTGGTGTGATCAGAGACAATTTTTGTTAATATAATGTTTGTGTTAATAAACAATAAAATAGCATGACCTATTTTCCTGTTTTTACTTTTATTTCCTGCTGAAGAGGGAAATGGGATGTGATGTGTGTGAAATGTGTTTACAAGTATTATTGATAATATAATCATCCAGAAATGTCTAAATAAAAAAACTCCAAGGCGTGCAAAGAAAGGCGGCTAGGCACTTAACCCGAAAGGAAAACTGAAAAAGGGCGATCTCAGATTAAAAATAAAGGAGCCTTCACAGAAAACAGTTGTGTTGAAATATTCTTTTATCAATAGGGGTATAAGGGAAAAGAATGCATTACCTGGAGAACTTCTCCAAATCTAAAAATCTTATCCAAATCTAAAAATGACCTTCAAAGATGATAAAATTTAAATTGTTATATATATGTGTATATATAAGGCATCGTTTTAATCACCTTGTTATCCTTAGAATAAGAAAATAGTTCCAGGTAGCACAATTAAATTATGTGATAACTGACTTTGACTTATTTTACTAATTTGTAACTATAGCTATTGTTAATATTTGTACTGTCAATGGGAGGTTTTTGGAGGGGTTTCCTCCCATCCTTGGGCGAATACCTGAGAGATTTTATTGATATATCCCCCTCAACCTCAACACATCACCTGGTAATCATATCAAATTGCAGCATTTTCTAGAAATTTACCCTTTTTAACTATGCCATTGTCTTTCGTATACATAATTTTCAAATGTGAGATTGAGATTTAATTAGAGATTCGAGATGAAAGTTACTTTCTCGATATTCAATGATAACATATATTGAAAGAAACATTAAAATATATTCATAATACATCAAACTTTCATCTCGGCGTGTGAAATTAGGATTGTAAACTAATTTGAATTCAACATAAATAATGATCGTTGCCACAGATTTAATCTTTGAAAGGAGTAATAAAACAATAAATTAGGGTTAAAACTAAAATTTTATGCCCTAATGATAAAATCTGTTGCAAGAAAAGAAAACTATGATCTTTTAAACATAATGTAGTCAAAGTCTCCCTGCTGTATGCATACTTTTTCATATTTTAATGAACAAAAGAAATTTGTTCTAGATGGCAATTTTTCATTTCACCCATTTAATCACATTAAAACACATAATCCTCTTTGGGCTCAAACCTAGCAAGGAAAATTGGGATTTTTTTGTTTTCCTCCCTGACTTGACTGTGAATTATAAACCTCCCCTAAAAATTTCTAGCTTGATTAGAAATAGCCAAGGAGTTTGTATGAATGAGTCAGGAGTGTAGCTTTATATATAGTAAAATATTAAGACTTCTACTGTACTCCACCTGAAAGACTAAATATGAGTGGAAGAACAGGTTGGAAAGAGGAGCAGAAAGGAGAGCCCAGACGAGAGAATGTCTCCAAGGAACAAAAAGTATCCTCTCCGAGCATACAACGCAGAGAAGCAGCCAAAGATGACGGCTGTGCCCACGAGTGCCATCACCACTATACTGGGGTTGATGAACATAACGACTTCCAGAAGAGAAAAGAACACCTGAATTTAAATAACGTACTTCATTCCAGAGAAATATACAACGCAGTCTAAATACAGACATACACCATCCAAATTTTATTATGGAATCAATAAACATTTTGGAATATTTTAACTTTCCAGTAGTTGTAAGGGTTTTACTTACAGCAGCAGTCTGCCAGTATAGATTTCACCCTGTGCCTGAAACATGTAATAATATTATATATATAAAAAGCAAACTCTGTCCGTCCATTCCCTCTATCTCAGCAACTATTTGTTGTGGAGCAATGAGACAAACTGCATTGTATTTCTATAATAAGGTGAAAGCCCGCAAAAACTATTAATAGTTAATAATAATTAATTAATTCTCATCTCCATGAAGGATCAGGTTGGAACCTAGGACTCCGTAATATGTTTCCATAAGGAATGCAACTAAAGCTCATTTTTGTAACTTGCAGTCTTTGTTATTTTTACAGGCTTAAATCAGAAATAATGGTCCTTCGAAGTCAAAAAAAGCACCAAAAGAAGATAATAACTCCCATAAGAGCAGAAAAAAATAATACAAAATATAGTTTACTTGCATAAAAATGATACAAAAAAGAAGGAAGCCAGTATTATGGTTTTGGAATTAATCCGTGGTTAAGAGAAGATAGTCCAATAATTTTTCTTTAAAAGATTGTGTCGAAGTGGAATTTTTAATCTGTACAGGCTGGTTGCTCCAGAAATTAGATGCAGTAATTAAGAAGTATTTCAAGCAAGTGTTAGTCCGAGGGATTAGATATAATAGGTAGTTAGGGCTGAAAAGGGTAGTTTTACAAGAAACAGAATATTAGAAAGTTAACAGGTCATGTGGTTGTGGTTGAAGACCGTGTAAAACTGAAAACAGAAATGAACCAGGCATTTATTTTCTTCTGGTATTTGGTCTTAAGCACTTCAACTAACGACGGTAACTGGAGATATGAACATCTTTCCGAAGGTTAAAAATTTATCGAATGAAGTTATTAAAGAGACGATTAGAAGAGTAATTTAAGGCCAGGCTTGGCTGTTAGGTCATTCTACTCTAGGGAACAGTAGTCAAATGCCGGAAGAATGAGAGTGGAGACTAGCATTTTACGGGTTGCTTGAGGTAGATTGTTCTTGCATAGTTTTAGCTGACATAAGAGGACAACAGAACCATCAACAATAATGCTTGGGATGTTAACAAAGTCAATTTTACTGACAGACCTTGAGTTACCAAAGATAATAGTTTCATTATTGCTTGTTAGATGAAAATAGATGTAATGAGATTTGAAAACATATTTATCATCAGACTGAATTTCAATGTTGCTATTTCATTGTGACTATCCATGAAGTATGGCCAGAAATGATTCTATTAATGCTTAAGCATTATTATTATCCATAAAATATGCTGACAATCAACAAATTATAGCAGAAACAGATAAAGAGCTGTATAAAATGACAAAGTATATGTATGGTCGGAGAGATGTATGGAATGAAAATAAATACAAATAAAACAAAGGTTATGAGGAATTGGAAAGAGGAAGGCCATTTAAATATTATATATTAGGAGTAAAATGCTGCTTGCTTACTGCAAAGCAAATGGTTTAAGTTTTAGAAAGAATAAATTTATCTCTATTATATAAGAAAAACAATCCTTTAAATATCCTACCCTATCCTTTACGATCCTGCTTCTTTATTGCAAGCACATATGTTTATGAAAGAATTATAAAAATTCAACCAATATGTTTTAAATGGGAGATATATTTACCGTCCAGCATCGAACCCAGGTCTTCCTGGTGATACTTACTATGCAGCACAACAGAAGATTACCATCTCTAACTAAGTGTGAAAACTCAAACAGAAATATTGGCTGCAACTGCCTCAAACGATGTCCTACTTTTCCCTTATATTCCTTATGTGAGAAATTTTAATGTGCTGTAGCATTGTACCCAGGAACAACATGGTCTTATCTAAATTTTTTTATTAAACCGAGTTTTAACATACATCTTCTAGCAAAGCAAGTGCTTCCTATCATTTTGATAAAAGCATCAAAAAATAATGAAAAACTACCCCAATGTATTTTAATGGGAGATATTTGCATCGTTCTACCATCGAATCCAGGATATTTTCTGTAAAAGTCATTAATGTTTTCGATAGATAGACCATGACCATGACTTACAATGTCAGTTAATTGCTGAGCCATTTTGTTGTACCCACAACAACTAGCAACAAAGATTTAATTATTATTTTGTATTGATTGAAACATGGTGCACTGTTTTTCTCCTCAGTGATAACTGTCAACATGAGACTTGTTTGAGTTATTACCTTAATCCCATAGTTGGACTCCTACAAACACTTTAGCATATTAAACAAACGAGCCAGTGATGAAATTTGGTACAAGTGGGCTGTTGAGCAGCATCATGTGGATCCAAAATCTTTTAGACATCATATAGCCCAAGTCTCACTGCTGCATACATACTTTTTCATATTTAAACGAACGAAAGAAATTCATTCTACATGGCCATTTTCCATTTCTCCTATTTAATCCCATTTTAAAATATAATCCTCTCTGGGCTCGAACCTATGACAAAATCTTGGGAAATTTTGATTTTTTCTTGAGCTGTTCATGGAATTAAATAATTAATATAAATATATACTGGAAAACATTGTTAAACAATTGTTTATAGACAGCTCAGAAACATTGTTTTGCAACAGTCTGTAAGCAATGTCTATGATCATTAATGGACATTGTTACAATGTTGGACATTTTTATATTAATTTCCAGTATAGGACACACATAATTTTGAAGGCAATTTTTTAATGAATACTACTTATAATAAGTGAAATACGGTAATGAAGAATTTGACATTTTTTATCATAAAACATTCTCTGATAGAAGAAAACTTAGAAGTGAGACACAAAATATTAAGCACAGCATTGAAAAATATCTGAAAAGAGTCAAATCCTGGTCAAGAAAGACCTGAACCATGCTGCTTAAGCGTAAAATATCTGAATATCTTTAATAAATTGCCAACAAATCTGTTGTATTTAACATCATTAGGCGATGTTAAAAAAGTATGAAAAACTTCCTCCTACAGAATGAGACAATATAATTTTTAAATTATTATTTAACAACCTATTTTTGATAATTCACGTAGTACTTCCGGTCCTGTTCGGCATGGTATTCAGTGAGTTCTAGTTGATTTTTCAATTTATCGAGGAAAAATGGCTCCTAAAAAACAAAAACGCTGTGGAAAGTGTAGCAAGAAAATTGAGGAAGACATTGGAGCAACTCAGTGCGGTGTCTCTGATTCCAGCGGTAATTACCATTGTGGAAAGTGGTACCATGAGGCTTGTGTCGGACTGTCGCCATTACATATCCAGATAATGGCTGATTCCAGTGAATCTTGGAGATGCTTCTGGTGCCAAGATAACCAATTAGAAAAACTAAATACTAGTGATATGCTTAGATTATTAATTAAAGAGAACACAGTTCTAGCAATCAGCACACTGGGTAGTCATTTATCCCCTATTGAAGGGCTGGTGGCGATGGTCGCTAGTTTATCAAATGAAAATAAAAGACTGAACGAAAAGGTCATATCCCTGGAAAAGAAACTCGACCTAGTGAAAGAACATTGTCAGAATGTGGAACCAGAGGAATTAGTGTCGGAGACGAGGGAAAGGGAGAAGAGATCATGCAATGTAATTATTATGGGAGTTGAAGATTGTCCCACAAGAAACGAGGATCGAGCGAAAAAGGATGCAACAGTGGTAGCTGACATATTGAGTGAGATCCCAGTAGGCTAATCACGTAACTCATAACGCGTCGATTTTGACGTTACAGAGCGTTAAATCGCTAAACAGTGCCCCTCGCGATTACGTATCGGCTGATTGCACATCTCCGGCGTTGGGTAACGTCCAACCGTGATGTGGCTGCGCCTGAAGTGATCACGTACCTGGAATGGATGCTACAGAATGCCAAAAACAAGGTGCTACGGTAAGGGCATGTTAGAAGTCGGTCTTATCATAGCCCCTAGCAGAAGAGTCTACTCATATGCGAGAGTGGCTTAGTATTTCATCTTCTAAAAACAACCGTCGGATGCAATCAGTTATCTCGATGACCTAATCGATGGACATTCTATGGTTAAGTTAATTTTTCATTCATTTTACAAATCATTATTGACATCACCTCAAACTTCTTTAGAAATGACCATTTTGCACTTCATCGCATTATTCTTTCACCTTAATAATTGGTCAAAGTGTGCTTGTGGGAAATCACGGGCATTATCTCGTTCGGGTTAATATCATATGTTTTTATGTAATTAAGTTTATCTTGGGTTCCTCTGGCGGTACATAGCAGAAGCCGATATCGTCAGTCAGCTTTCTTGTGAGATTCAGTGTGTTTACGTGCGACTTGTGTGATAAATTTATTTTGACCTCTGCTACCTTTGGACTCATCTCTCCTGTTTGACCTTTACTACCTTTGGACCCTCTCTCCTGTTTAGACCCTTTTACTTCTTTGGACCTCTCTATCCCGTTATTGACTATCGCACCTCTTTGGAACACACTGTCATATAATTTATAAAGGCATTACAAAATGTTTAGGAGAAGGGGGTTGCAACTGGCGGCAGTTGAGTACAGAATAAGGAGGAGAATGACTTTGGAAAGGAGAATATTAAGGGATGCTGAGAATACGTTTGAATTGCCCGATGGGGAATTCGTTAAATTGTATCGTGTTTCCAAAGATATGGCTTTGTTTCTAACGGAAGCATTAGGGCCAGTGTTGGAGAAGTGAAGATCTTCAGGGTTAACCATTCATCATCAGGTTAGTAATTGTTTTCCATACATTCCTTTTATGGCCATTGTTGGAGAAGAAAAGATCCTCTGGGTTAACCGTTCATCATCAGGTAAGTAATCTTTTCTTTACATTCCTACCCCCTGATTATTTGTTGAAAGATGCTCTGTGAATGGGTATTCCAGTTTTTCAATAAATCCAGTTTGAAATTATGCTAACCAATGTATTAATGTATCAAGTGTTTCCGGATCGTAGAAATGCTTGTAAGGAGATTATAAAAAAATATCCTCAATGAAAGAGTGTTTACCTGCATGAACACATGAATTTCATTGTGTTGATAGTGAAAACAGAAATCGATTGAATATGTAATAATTTTCTGACTGTCGTAATTACTTTAGGTGCTGATGGCCCTGAATTTTTATGCAAGTGTTGGCTATCAGCGTGGTGTAGGCCAGGTTATTTTTAGCTCCATGAGCCAGGCATCTGTATGCAAATGTTTGCAGGCTGTTACAGATGCCATATGCCAGATGAAGGATGAGTGGATTAGATTTCCCAACAGCAATAGGGAAAGGACCACAATTCAGCAAAGGTTACATTAAATATACATATACCTTCTTGAACTTGAAACATTTAACCAAGACCATATGTATTTTCTTATAGTTTCTGCAATGTGATCCCAATTCCAGGGATCATTGGTGCAATAGATTGCACCCATATTGCTATTGTAACTCCCCTTCAGAATGAGGAAGGTTATAAAAACCACAAGGGTTTGTATTCCCTCAACGTTCAGATGGTAATGCTCTGTTATTTGCCCTAAATCTTACGAGTAGGTAAAAGAAACATCTTATTATGAACACTTCTTTGATTTATTTTCAGATTTGTGATTCCTCCTTAAAAATTCTTAATGTGACAGCATACCCAGGAGCAGTGCACGATCAATTCATTTGGAATTACTGTACCGCAAAAACTGTTATGAAGGCAACCCACGATGAAAGGCAGGGGAGATATTATTTGCTTGGTTAGTTGTATTTCTATGATAAGAAATGTTGAGATTGAATCACAATTTAATATTGTATATCTCAAATTAGTCTGTGAAATGATTTTAAATACTTTAACTGTTATGATAACATAGCAACAATTGTTTACTGTTGTTTACAAAGATTATGCACATTGTTGTCCTTTTTTGGCTTGCTTTATCGGACTGAAATGAACAACTTCAACAGTTTGAATTGGCAAGGAAGTTCTTTTAGAACTTCAAATACATACAAATCTGTAAGAAATATATTAACATTGCTTGAATGCCATCCATACTAAACACATAATATCTTTGTTTCAAATGCAATTCAGGGTATGCTTTGGAGCCTTGGCTCCTAACTCCCTTACCACATGCAGAAGCTGGGACACCAGAATCCAGATATTCACAGGCCCATTGCCAGGAGTGTGGTGGAGAGACTTTTTGGCGTGTTGAAAGGGCGATGGAGATGCCTCTTAAGGGACAGGGTGCTGCATTACCAGCCAGAAAGGGCTGCAAAAATTGTTATGGCATGTGCTGTCTTGCACAACATAATGTTACACCACAAGTGAGATATTACTCTTAAAAGTTATTCATTTATTTTATGTAGCCACTTATGAATTTCTTTCTGAAGTTACTACTGTATAGCAATTAACGTTTTCATCTTCAGTATGCCCCTCCCTGATAATGATTTTCATGATGAGGATGACCTCTTCAATAACATTGGGCATGGTGAAAGACTGGCTGTTGCTCGCCGCTACCAGGCAGAAGTAATAGATGAATATTTTAGATGATTCTTTATTAAACTTAAATTCTCTCTATTCTCTATATTAAATAAAAATGTGCATTGTAAATAAATTCATTAAAAAAATCAAAAGTTAACACTAAATTAAATTAACGTTTCACTTAAACATTTGAAATAAAACAAAAATGTACTCTTCTCTTGATTATTTACAGTATTGTTACAAGGCTGGAGAGTGGGGGACTTGTGTTGGTAACGAGTTTGTTTTAGCGACGGTGTTGATTGTTGGGAGGGACAGTATAAATTCGTTTAGTATATTTCGTAACAGTATAAATAATGTATGTTAAAATAATGCTCTTGAAATTTATAATGTAAGCTGAAAATTATAGTCTCTGTACCACTGCTGTCTTAAGCAGTGTCATTATCTCCATCTGTCCTTCAGCAATATTTTTCAGAAAATTTTGGCCTTCAGCAATAATTTTCAAGGAGCTCTGCAATGCTCTGCAGATAGAAAAAGTATGTAATAATCTAAGAATGTTCTTCTTATTACATTGACTGTTAAATGATTATTATCCTTTCACAGATTAAAGAATTTCTTTTTAAATCATTGTTTTCATTTTGTTTGCTAGCTGAGTTATTTCATGAATGAAATTGTTCATGCATACCTCTAGTGCTGCTACACTCCTTTCATCCACAGTCTCTATCTTATCTTTTAAATCAGATAATTCTCCCATTAAGCCTTTGGGCCTTTTCCTCTGTGGTACTCTGTTATCTGAAAAGAATTAGAAAGAAATGAACAGCCATTGTCATACTTGAATATGTAAAAGAATAATTGAGAAACTTTATTCTGGTTAACTGTCTTTGGTGAGGTAGTCAGTGAAATAACAATTGCTGTGTTCATGCATTGTTTGCTGAAAAGATGTCTATCAGTAATGAAATACTTAATACCTCCTGGGTGAGAGGAATACTGCTCACTTTCATCTTCTGGGGCAGCAGATTCTATGAAAACCTGTCAGTAATTGTTATTGAAAATTGGTCATTGTGTGAACTAGAACATATGACACATTAATATATCTTGAAATGAGTTATTATTAACTTTGACCTACCTCCACTCCATCGAGGAGAACACATTCTTCTGTTTCCCCTGCTTTGTTAGGCTCTCTGGCTGAGGTACTAGGCTCTCTGAATGAGGTACTAGGCTCTTCCCCAGACTCTATCAATGGCACGGATGTTTTAGTGCCAATTAGTGAAATGACTTTTTCTTCGATTTCACTTAGAGGTGGTGTTATGTGCTATGAATGGAAAAAATTTACTTCTGTAGAAATAATGATGAAAAGTGAAACTCTTCTAAAATGAAATTAATATTTTTCAGTGTGTGCACTGATTAAGTGTATATGCATACTGAAATGTTTCCAGTTTTGGATCTCTCAGCACGCAATCGAGCCATTTTGGCCTGTGTCCGCCCCCGAATGTCTTTCCAAGCCTGGATAAAGTGTTCTCGGGTTATTTTGGATTGACAGTAACTAACTTTTTCCACAAATGAAGTTATAACCTACCTTCTTCCATTGTTCCACACTTTTAGGTGGGCCATGTTCTCTTAATAAGTTCTGCAGAACTTTCCACTGCCTCTCACTGGCCACCTTCCCACCTGGGCAATTAAATTTGCCTAGGGCAAAGTTTCTGTGCCCGCACATATAATTCACTAACACCGTCATCTGAGGGTTATTAATTTTCTGGCACCTCTTTCTCTGGTGATCCCTATAAAAAATGTCTCCAGCTATTGTAATTTCAAGGAAAAGATAAATAATTCATAGCCTGACTTAACGATTGCAGCAACAGAAAAATGAAAGTACATATGATATATCACTGACAAGCAAAAATATATAATCGCATAGATACTTCTTTAATAAAGCCTACATAAAATTTCCAGAATATCTACAAATGAACGAATGTCATGCAATCAACCAAAATATTCAAAATGCCAATCCCTCGTAGCTGTCAGCTTCTAGATGGTGAGCTGTGCTCATTGAAACAGTTTTGTATATATACCCGGCGATGAGTAGACAAACTTCGAAATAGGCCGCTAAAGTTATGAATAATAAAAATCAAGCAACGTTAAATACTAAAATTACTTACTCAAACATTATCTCATCAAACCCTTCCATCTCTCTGTCCCTTTCGTTGATTCACTACTTGCTACTAGTGAGGGGCTACCTTGTAGGGCACACGAGGGAATACCTTTGCTTTCCCGCTCAATGTATTGGTGGGTGAATCCCCAAAGAGACAGCGACAATGCAATAATCCCTATTTATCTCTCTCTGCTATGATTTATGAGATTAAAGTCATAACATGATGCTGTAAGGTAGGTTTGAAATTTTATTTCTGGTATATTTATAATCTAGAATAATTAAATCATCTCATTCAATAATTGGATGAGTCATTTCTCGAACTTAATCTTATCATCGTGCATCACAATTTTATCAAGAGCATACTGTATTTCATCATTTTTAACATCACCACTCTTTTAAAATTTTCTTATATTCTATATAATTGTATTAGCTCGTCGTCTGTGGAGACTTGATCACGTGACCGTTTCTCCTCTTTCGCATTGGATGGATGGATTCGTACAAGGGACGACCGGGTCGGACCATGGACGAACGCAGTAGAATGAAATCACTCTCATAAATTACTCATACTATTGGTAGCGCCTTGACTGCGCCGACGTTGAAAACTGCGCCTTGAGATACGTAATCGCACAGGGCGAAGTTTTCAGGCGTTCCTTAGCTCGATGTTACGTAGCGCTGGCAGTTACGTGTTAGCCTACAGGTGTATCAAGGGATGCGTTAAGGGTATTTCGGCTAGGGAATCCTAATGCCTCCAAAACTCGGCCATTGAAGGTGTGTATGAAAAGCCGGGAAGATGCTCTAAAAGTTTTCAAGAGCAAAAATATGATTATTGAAAAAGGATATAGAGTGAAGAATGACATGACGAAAATATCTTTCGGGAATATCTTTCATCCAGAAGCAGCTTGAAGCCAGGAGGGAGGCAAGTGAAGCTGATATAACTATAAGGTATTTCAATGGTATACCCAAAATTGTTGATTATAATGTGTTTTTAAAAACTAAGTTTTGAATTGTACTACCAGAATGTTCATGGTATGAGAACAACTACTAAGAACTACCTCAGTTATGTTTATCAAGTGCATTTAATAGTCTTGATATCATTTGCTTCACAGAAACCTGGTTAAATGATACTGTCTGTTCATCTGAGCTTCACTTGTCTTACAAATATAATATTTTCAGAAGGGATCGGAGTAAACAAACTAGCTCAAAAAGTGATGGGGGAGGTGTGCTGGTAGCTGTTGATAAAAAATTATCAACATATGAAATAGAGAGCTGTAATGAAATAGAGCAACTTGTTGTAGCAATGAAAATGGTAAGTAAAACGGTTATTTTGATTTGTGTCTACTTCCCTCCATGCTCAAACGTTGAAATGTATGAAAAACATTGTCTAGATATAGATAAATTGTGCTATTCATATCCTGTGGCATATTTTATAGTTTGTGGTGATTATAATCTACCAAATTCAAGCTGGAACCAAAATGATAACACAACATTACCTCAGTTTTCTGAACAGTCACGAAACTTGCTTGACTTGGTCAATTATCTAAATTTAATACAAATTAACTCTGTTCTAAATGTAAATGGTAAACTTCTGGATTTGGTATTTACTAATATGGATAATGTGATAGTCACCAAATCTGATGAGCCTCACTTGTTGGTTGATGGTCATCATCTTCCATTGCATTGTGTCTTCCAAATTAAAAATTGTAATAATTTTATTCAACCAGAATCATACACATATAATTTTAGTAGGGGTGACTACATTGGGATGAAAGAATTTCTTTCTTCACTTGATTGGAATATATTAATTAATCTTGATCTTGATTATGCTGTTGATTGTTTTTATAGTGTCCTAAATCAGGCTATTGATATTTATGTCCCAAAAGTTAATTTTAAATATACTTAATTTCCTTGCTGGTTCTCATCTGAACTAAAATCACTGATGCTGAAAAAAAGGTTGCACACAAAAAATATAAAGAAACAAATGAATTGAGTGATTATGTTATGTTCTCATCATTAAGATCCAAATGCAAATAATTAATTTCTAGTTGTTAAAATATTTACATAGTTAACATTGAAAATACCATACCACATAACACAATTGTTTTTTGGAAACACATCAACACTAACAAGAAAGGTGGTAACATTCCAAATTGTATATTTCATGATACAAATGAGGTATATGGAGGTCAACCTATAGCTGATCTTTCTGCTACTCATTTTAGTAACATATATCAGAAAATACCGACAATCCTCCTGTTATCAACTACAAAAACTTTGGGATTATCAATTCAGTTAAATTATCTGCTGGAGAGGTACTAAAAGCTCTCAAGTCTATTGATGGTAGAAAGGATCCAGGTCCAGATAATATTCCTCCATCTGTAATTAAGTCATGTGCCGATGAACTCTACTTCCCTCTATTTCTGATTTTTCATTCCTCATTAACTCAGGGTATATTTCCAGACACTTGGAAAAATAGTTGCATCATTCCAATCCATAAAAAAGGTAGCAAATCTGATGTTACAAATTGTAGGCCCATAACAATTCAGTCATGCATTCCAAAAATATTAGAAAAATTACTACTGAATGTAATATTCCCTCTTCTAAAGCCTCTTATTGTCCCTGAACAACATGGGTTCTTACCAGGTCGCTCAACAGTAACTAACTTAGTACTACACGAAGAAAGCATATACAAAGCCCTAAATTATAATATGAAAACTGATTCAATTTACATGGACTTTTCTAAGGCATTTGATAGTGTTAGTCATACTTTGTTACTAAAGAAACTCATGGCCCTTGAATTGAATGGTATGAACCTCAAGTGGATATCAAGCTCCTTAGTAGGCAGGAGACAGTCAGTTAAGATAAATACTTTTATATCTCAGGAGTTTAATGTATTTTCTGGAGTTCCACAAGGATCTGTTCCTTGGGGATTGTCCACTTGGGTCCTTCACTCTTTAACCTATTTATTAATGACATTAATTCTGTTCTCAATAATGTTGATTTTTTGCTTTATGCTGATGACCTGAAAGTTTGTAAGTGTACACATACTGTGTCTGATTGTCATATGCTACAAAATTCAGTTAAGCAGTTGCTTGAGTGGTGTAAAAAACAAAATGGATTTAAATATATCCAAATGCAATGCAATAACCTTTCATCGCAAGAAAAAGCCAATTTTGTACAATAATAGCATTAATGATAATGAAATAAGGAGGGTTGACAGAATTAGTGACCTAGGGATTATGTTTGATTCATCAATGTCTTTTAATCCTCATATACAAAACATTTGTAGTAAAGCTTTAAAACTGTTGGGTTGTATAATCAGAAACACAGTAAATTTTAACAAACCAAAGACTTTCAAGGTGCTGTATTGCTCACTAGTGAGACCAGCCTTGGAATATGCATCAATTGTTTGGTCTCCATACTACAGTATTCACACATCTCGATTAGAAAAGATCCAACACAAATTCTTAAGATTTTTAAAGTACAGAATGAATAGTAATACTATGTATCAGCACAATATACCATTGTCAAAGTGTATAGAGCTAGAAGAGCTGTACACCTGAAGAAACCTTTCAGACATAATTGTTTTGTATAAATTGATGAATGGCAAAATTAACTGCATAAAATTAGTATCACCCATTTAACTAAGAGTCCCTAAACATATGACGAGATCATGTGATACTTTTGTTGTAGAAAATTATACAAGGAACTTCTTATGTAACTCACCCATCACAATAATACAACAATTAGGCAATGACTTCTTTGGTGCTCAGTCTGTTGATATATTTTATACAAATAAAGTCTGCATTAAAAAATTTGTAATATTATGCTATTATTTAATTCCTGATTTTGTTTGCTCATGTACGATGTAATTACAGTTTATTCTTGTTTTCTGTCTTTAAATTTTTACTTTTTTTTGCAATTATGTTTTGTATTAAAATGATTTTAATATTTGGTTGCAATATTCTAATTCCCTCATCCCACATAGCAGAAACACGTCTCAGAGACGTCTCAGAGACATCGCATACGCGCTCAGTGACGTCTCAGAGACGGCGCATATGCGCTCTGTGACGTCTCAGAGACGTCTCTGAGACGTCTCTATGTCCGCCTTGTATACGTCTCTGGAGACGTCCTTTGAGACGTCCCTGAGACGTCTCTTAGATGTCCTTTGAGACGTCTCTGAGACGTCCTTAGAGACGTCCTTTGAGATGTAACAGAGATCTCTTTGAGAATTCTCCTAGATATTTGAAACCTCTTTGAATACTAATAGCAGGAATCATTCTAAACCCAAATATTTGAAGCCAATTGAAAAAGTTTGAGAACAATAAATAAATAATAATTGAGCTTCCTTAAAAGTTATTGAAAGGGTAAATTATACAAGAATCCCTGAAAGATACATCAAAAGATAAAACATAGAAAAGCTTTAGACAAATTCAAATATTTGGATTAGGAATATTGTAGTTTCGTTACATCTCAGATGTATAATTTCTACTGGAAAGGACACAAGCCATTGAATAACATATGGTAGATGAAAGCAAATTATCATTTATTTACATTGCTAAGAATATACATTTTATACATATTTATGGTCACATGCATGTGTACCATGGTAATATCTCTAACATAATTTTCACATTATTTTCAATTACAAATACTGATCTAAGAATAGTAAAAGGATAAATTCATTTCTGAGTGATTGAACAATAAATGCAAGGGTTGGTGAACAATTATCAAAAACTACAAATGTAACCTCAGACATTTATCAGGGAAGTGTGCTAGGACCTTTACTATTTTTAACTTATATCAATGACTTACCAAAAATCCTGAAATCGAACATTCGTTTGTTTGCCGAGGACTGTATTTATCAAACAATAAAAAACCTTTACTGCACCGCATACAGGATACATACCGCATACCGCCTATTGCTATAAGTTTTCCTTGTGTTTATCAGCGCCACCTACTAGGAGTTTCGGCAAACGTTCTCGACGACACAAGGCAAATAATGCGCTGGAAAGGGCTCGTTGAAAGTGAACTTTACACTGAAAGAAAAATGAATTTGTAACAAAATATGTAATGAATGAAATACAGTAATACGCATATGGTTACAACAACTAACAGCCGTGTGGTTGAATAATAACCTATAGAGGAGATCATTCAAAAAGAATCTTGATTTGAAATGGAATTAAACGTCCGGCGAAGAAGATTGGAATATCAACCATGTTAACTTAAACGGGTAGTTGGGGAACAAGCAGTCATGGAAACAATTATTAATGAAACTTACCTACTTACAAAGAATCTTGATTTGAAATGGAATAAAACGTCCAGCGAAGAAGTCCAGATGTAAGAATCAGGTTCGTTGTACCTGATATTAGCGATCCTCGTAAGGGTGAGAGAAAGGTGTAGATCTTAAGAGGTTTATTTTCCGAGGTACTGAAAATGAGGATCTCTCGTTTCTGATGATCGTCCTTCCTCCTTCACGTCCGCTGCCTGACTCCCCGAAAAAACCGAAAAAGGACGCTTAAATTTTAAGCCGTCCCTGGCCATAGGTCACATATATGGTCATCCCCTCCCATAGACCACCAGCTCTGCAACAGTCATTACGCATATGTGGGGCTAAGGAAAGAGCCGGAGAAAAAGAAACGGTCGAGGTCTTCCAAATAACTGAGGATCGTTGAGGGAGTGCGGGGAGAAATCTTCTTCTTCCGTACAAGGGTTTACACGTCCCGTTCCTTCGTTTGACATACCGGTGTCCTCGACTTTTCCCGGAGCACTACGGTCAACGGGTGGCCCTCGCGACCTCAGGAAATACGGACAAAAGGAAGATGGTCCTCGCAAGATCCATTTCCAAAGAAAATAAAGCATGAGAAAAATACAAGGAAATCAACTTTTCAATAACATTCGCGATCGATTTCTTTTTTCATCTTTTGAAATGTTTCACTGAAATCCTAAAAATATTACGATATTGGAAATTTATTTATTATTATTAGATTTATGATATACACTTAAAATACGTATAAAACATTTGCACATATCTATAAATTTATAATTATCGTTTTAGAGAACAGATAACATGCTACAACAAGTATATAATATTAAATAAGTAATTACAATTTCATATTTAAAATAATCATGTCATAAGAACGTTTTAAACAATAACAACGTTGTTTTAACGTCTACGCTATGATTATAATCAATTTCAATGGATGTCCACCATACCACAATCTTTAAACTAATGAATCGTAAAACATACATAATTTTTGAATTACTCGAATAACTTAATAATTATACGACACTAAAGGCAATACCAAACATTGAAGTAATATTAATTCCTTATGCCTAAGCAGCCACAACCAATTGTTTCTGGCCACATGAAAAAAAATATCTTGAAAAGTCTCATATGAGACGTCTCTGAGACGTCTCATAGCAGTACGAAAAACATGATCTTGAAACGTCTCATAAGAACGTCTCTGAGACGTCTCAGAGACGTCTCAGAGAGATGTTGCGATGTGAACGACTCAAGAGACGTCTCTGAGACGTCTCTGAGACATGTTATGTTATGTGGGATGTTTTGTATAAAATCTATTAATTTATTTATATCTTTATGTATAGATATGTTGTGAAGTTCATATTTTAATTTATATATTTTTAACCTATCTTTACTATATTAAATGTTCCTATTTCCTCTTGTATTAGACAAAATATATGTATTTGATTTATAATCATGTTTAATGAAAAAGGGCACTTTTATGCCCGTTAATAAAATCAATTCAATTCTTGTATAAATTTGTGTATATTACTGATTTAATGTAAATATACTTAATAAATGAATCTACTCTAATTGTTTACTATTATTATTATTAATAGTAAAATACCCCTCAAATATGATGGAATTAAAAGTAAATGTAGTCACAAATAGAGCTTGTTAACTGTTCGAATATAGTATTTTTTTATTTGGTGGGGAGCTGAATTTATAATTCAAAAGTTTACTAATGGTTTTATTGCCCTAAAATGTCTGCTCTTCTTCTTAACACATTTCTCATGAGCCTTTCTTTCGATAGTAATCATATGAGAGTTCAACAATAACCTTTGTTGCTAGGGAATTGTTTACACTCACAAAATTACACAAATTGTTCATAATTTTTGTCTTAATTCTCTCAATTTCGACTCAAATGTGATATTCCACGACTGAAAAAAGAATCTTCATTCAATTTCCTTTCTTTTGGTGTTCGTTTCAATTTTGTAAGACCATTATTTCTGATTTGATTCTGCAAAAGAAAAAATGTCTGCAATCGATCAAAATGAAATTTATGTGCATTTCTTATGAGAGAGACGATTTTAGTTGTCCAGAGTCAAACCAAGGATACTCTGGACAGATAAACATTAATGTGTGATACTCCATTAGATTTGTAACGACTCCCTAAAATTTATTATCCCATCATGTCAGGAAATTGTCCAAAAAGGCCCAAAAACTCTGTATGAAAGTCTAAAAAGGAAATGTAAAACAACATATACAAGTATATATACAAATACGTAATTACTATACACAAGCTGGAGTGTCCATTAATTCTCAACGGTGAAAGTAGAATTGTAATTAGATATATTTTCCCTATGTTCACTGAAGAGAATGTAACATCTTTCATCTTGGATCAGTTCGATCGTAAAGGACTAATAAAAAAAACAATTAACCAATACACTCAAGAATTATAAAAAATAACCCTTCTAAAGCACCACCTTTCAATAGCTTTAACAATCACATACTGTTTTCCTAAAAAGTTCCCCAAATTTGCCTAAAAGGAGTGCATTTGGTCGATTGAATAGTTTACGTTTTTCCTCAAACCGAATGCAACTCAATGACTCAGACATATTGCCTGAGTCATTATTTTTGTCAACCAATTATAGTAGAATCAGGTTATAACTAGTGTCACCACATCTTCCAACAAGGATTATATAGACTATTTTTTGCCTACGTACCATATTTTATGGACTATAAGACGCACTTTATTCACTAAAAAATTGCCTCCAAAATTAAGGTGCATCTTACATCCGAAATCAAAATAAAAATGTCCAGTGTTTGATTTAAAATTCCCGCCAGTCTTAAAAATGGCCACATATTCGATGCCATGGGAAACCTATCTCTATCTATTCTGGAAGGACTTACTTCACAATTGCAACCTCTTGATGCCTTGAAGTTTTTCATTTTACATGTGATTTTTATTGTGATGAATTAAAAAAAATTGCTTAAAAATTAAGGCGGGTCTTATAGTTTATAAAATACAGTAGTCAACTAAATCAACTGAATCACGAGTTCCTTTGTGGTAATCCATGATGAAAGAACAAAACAGGAAAACTTCACCAAAGCAAAACCAATTCCATTTTTAATAACTAAGAAAATTACAGACTATCGTGAGGTGAGGACACACGACATGTTCCAATATCAAGTATCGTTTTCAAGCCACTTGAAATTCACTCAAGGCACTTAAAATGGGGCGTAAGCATTGAAACATGTTTTAAGTCCTCTACTAAGTGTGTCATTTGCTTAGTTAGTAAGAAACGTAGTTTTTTTTAATCTGAAAGCTTTGTGATAATTTGTATTCTGCTGGTGCTTTTCTCATTTCTCCTTACGGTCAAGACTTCTATCAGTTGGTTGTGCAGAAGCTTACACAGAGGACTTCTTATACTTGAGAGCATTGGTGACATTTTATCAGTGTTTCTGAGCTTCCTAGTGGTGAAACCAATAATGGAAGGCCCTTCACAAATTCCACACAAAAGGAAATAAAGTTGAATATAATGGTAAAGAGAGAACCAAACAAAAACCGGAAAGTATTTGCAACTACAATAAATTTATGGGGGGGTAGACACTTCAGACATGATGCTGTACACCTATATGGACGAAAGAAAGAGTGTAAAATATTGGAAAAAAGTTGCCTTCAACATAATTTCAAGAATGATATTGAATAGCTATGTTTTATATAGAGAAAATTTCAAAGGACCAGGAAAATTACAATCAAGAGAAAAATACATGATAAATATAATTGAACATTTAGGTGCTGAGTGGATTTCAATAAAAGAAAGTTCAAGCAAAGTTGGTGTTACTAAACTTGAAGGGAAAAAAGAAACTAATTGTTGTGTTTGCAGCACTAAACAAAATAGAAAAAGATCCACGACAATATGTATTAGATGCAATAAAGGATTGCATGGGACGTATTTAGCCGAGCACAAGTGCGACAAGATGAAATGTACCTCTTCGCACTGAATATTATAACTTATTAATAAAGATAAATATGTAAGTAAAATTCATGTATATTAGACTAAAGTATATTTTCATATATATTATATATAGTATATATTCATTATAAATATGCAAAACTATGATAGCTGTAGAGATTTTGGAGTGTTGTAACTTTGAAAATTATTTTTTAAACAAAAAAACATTTTTTGCACTTAAACTTTTTTATTAAAAAAAATATATTGCTATTTCAAAATTAAAATTTATTTTTATTTAAATAGTAATATGTTATGAAGACCAAGTCAAAATTTCAGCATCCTATTTCAAGAATTAACTTTGCAAAAAAAAATCAAAAAAACCTGAAAATTCCAAAAATCGGGCTTGAGCTTTCTGGGAGTGAAAACGGAAATTGCCATGAGAGCGAAAGGGTTAAAGCTCTCAAAAGAAAAGTTACATTATTTACAAAAAGGTTCCAATCCCGAAGAGTATTTGAGGGAGTAGTAGTTATTGATTGCCGAATACAATGAAGCAAAAATTACTCTCTGGTCCGCAGCTATCTTGCGCAATGACCATAGTGGAATGGCGAGTTTAGGCTGATGATTATATCCGCAGGCTTTTTCCATGTGTACCTCCATCTATTGTGGTGCTGAAAGAGTGTGTTTTTGATGCAGAGATTATTTCGTTTGCAAAAGTCTATCAGTTTCTATCATCTGTCATTCCTTTTCCCTAAACCGAATTCTCCCACCTCTTCCCCATCTTTGCCTTGCCCGACTACCACGTTCCAGTCTCCCATAACAACGAGATTCTTATTGCCCGTAACCCTTCGCATAACCTCCTCTATTTGTTCATAGACCATGTCTACATCACCTTCACAGTAATTACCAGTGGACAAGTATACCGCAGTAGGCACACGGGATCATTACAGTATAGAGTGACCACCTTTTGTCTGCCCGTTTATGATTTCCAACCACAAGTTCACACTTAATTGATTTTGAAAATTAGTAGAATTAAAATGTTGTTATCAAAAATGACCGTATAGTAATGGAGACGATCCTGGGTTGCATTGATGGGAAAGCTTAGTTTCGTCGTGGCTGCCAACAATGGTCCCTACTTTGCATTACTCACGAGGAATATTGTTGTTGACTTTGCCTGGTAACAAGGGGGAAGCGGCTTTCTTTCTAACCGCCATAAGAGTGCCAAGGCAATGCCAATATTTAAAAAACAATGTACAGTTTGGATAATTGAACACATTAATATAAAACCACTTTGAGTTACAATGAGGTTTTGACTTGTCCTTTACAACTTAGAATCTTTGTCTTAATATGTTATAAATCTAATTTCATGTATATTGCCGTTAAGATAGAGCAATGAAATTTTAGTGGTAAACAACTAATAAATTGGACAAGTATTTCGATTAGTTACCAAAAATATATTTTATGTAACATTTTTTTTCATTCGCCTCAAAGATATTACAAAAATTCATGACGTCGAGGTTTCTGAAATTGAAAAGTTTAATTCTGACTGAATGGAAGCAGCTGCGACAACAAATGTTTTTGCGTCAGTAAAAGCAACACATCAGTTATTCTAGAGGAAAAAATAAACTCTGTATCTCAATATGTTTACGTTACCATGACGAAAAATGACCTTAAAGTCACAGTTTTGTAATAAAATATGAAAAAAATTCGTAACTCAAAAACAAATAAAGAGCGGACACCAAAAGGGGTGATTAGGGGAGCCCAAGAGGAGCTCTATCCATGGATTTCTGATTATCACTTACTTTTTAGGACACTCTGTATATTAAAAGTATACCATTATATATCAAATAAAACATTGACTTTGTTAACATGAATAAACATCTGTTTCCCACCTGTTGGGTGTATTTTCTAATTGGGATCAGTGTCTTCACCGTACTTCCCCTTTCTGCCACTAGAGTGCACCATGGCTGTGGCGGCAGCAGCGGCGGCCACACCTGCACCTGCAGGAGGAGATAAAGTCCGTTAGTATGGTTGCCTTAGTAACAATTCCAACAAAAATCCAGTTAATTAACGAATTCCTAAAGCAAACAACTGTACAAACAATACAATTGGATGCAAAGAAATGTTGTTCTTATTTTCAATAAATTGATAATAATATATGCCCTGTTGTTTTTATTTCAGATTTACTTTTGATAAATTAATTTTTTAAATTTATTTATTTAGTACATTCAGGTCCTGTTAGACTAAGAGACTGTCGACAGATATCCATATAAAACAAAAAAAAGCAGCTCCTGGCTCACATAAAAAAACATAACGAAAGTGCTGTGAGTAATCCAAATAAATGAAGAACCAAAATAAAAGAAAACAAGCACTGTAACGACAACAAAAGTGGAATCATGAAATGCAAACAAAATAATCTTTAACAAAATGAAATGAGAATCAGTGATTCATTGCTTTCTTTATAATGGTTAGCCGAACCAGAACCTTATAATTAGAAACAGATACCGAATTACATATGAAATCAACACACTTTTATATTCCTTCCACAGACAAGGTACAACATATTCCAGTATATGTTTAATGTAGGAATTGTGGAACTTAGGTACAGCGAAATGATCATTCTGCATATCATAAGATTATGTCGGAAGAATAAAGTAATTGCTGTGTACATCGAATTTGTTTAATATGCTTTGGTGAGTAGAAATGTATGTATTTGAAAGAAAGTTACATTTAAAGCATAAGAAAAGTAATAATGTTCAATTAGAGTTAAAGAGAAATTACATAACGTCAGCTTGAGCCTTACTTGGCTCATCAGGTGGTTCCTGAGTTTGAAGAATTAAATTGAGCATTTAAATAATCAAGAAAAAAATGTCAAACAATATTAATACATAATGAATAATTTCAAAAGATGCTACAAAGAAAATTCTAAGGTATTCACTAGATAGATATGAAGAGTGGTTATTTAATGAATTAAGAATTTGTGCTCTGAATCTATCATACAGCTATACAATTTCTAACATGAACTATATTTCGAATCAACACAAAAAAGTGATCACAACCTCTCCGCCACACCAACTCCTCCACCCTCTACCACAACCTCTGCCGTACCCCACCCTATCAGTCGAACCCTCGAACTCACCCTCTACCCTCCACAATATACCAAACACTCTCCGTTCCACTCCTGACCCCACCCTCTCCCGTACTACCTCTACCCAACCGTCTCCCGTCCCGCCCCTGACCCCACGCTCTCCCGTACCACCAACTACCCCACCCTCTGCCGTACCACCTCTACCCAACCTTCTCCGGTCCCGCCGCTACCCCACCCTCTCCCGTACTACCCCCTACCCCAGCCTGTCCCGTCCCACCCCATACACAAACCTCTACCGTCCCGTACCCTACCCAACCTCTACCGTACCACCCCTGACCCCACCATCTCCCGTACCACCCCCTACCCCACCCTCTACCGTCCCGTCCCCTACCCAAACCTCTCCCGTACCACCCCCTACCCCACCCTCTCCCGTACTACCCCCAACCCCACCCGCTCCCGTACTACCCCCTACCCCACCCTCTCCCGTACCACCCCCTACCCCACCCTCTCCCGTACCATCCCTGACCCTACCCACTCCCGTACCACCCCTGACCCCACCCTCTCCCGTACCACCACCTACCCCACCCTCTCCCGTACCACCCTGACCCCACCCTCTACCCTACTACCTCTACCCAACCGTCTCCCGTCCCGCCCCCTACCCCACCCTCTCCCGTCCCGCCCCCTACCCACCCTTTCCCGTACCACCCCCTACTCCACCCTCTCCCGTACCACCACCTACCCCACCCTCTCCCGTACTACCCTGACCCCACCCTCTCCCGTACCACCTCTACCCCACCATCTCCCGTCCCGCCCCCTACCCCACCCTCTCCCGTTCGCCCCCTACCCACCCTCTCCCGTACCACCCCCTACCCCACCCTCTCCCGTACCACCCCTGACCCCACCCTCTCCCGTACCACCACCTACCCCACCCTCTCCCGTACCACCCCTGACCCCACCCTCTCCCGTACCACCACCTACCCCACCCTCTCCCGTACCACCTCTACCCAACCGTCTCCCGTCCCGCCCCTGACCCCACCCTCTCCCGTCCCGCCCCCTACCCCACCCTCTCCCGTCCCGCCCCCTACCCACCCTTTCCCGTACCACCCCCTACTCCACCCTCTCCCGTACCACCACCTACCCCACCCTCTCCCGTACAACCCTGACCCCACCCTCTCCCGTACCAACTCTACCCCACCATCTCCCGTCCCGCCCCCTACCCCACCCTCTCCCGTACCACCCCCTACCCCACCCTCTCCCGTACCACCCCTGACCCCACCCTCTCCCGTACCACCCCTGAGCCCACCCTCTCCCGTACCACCCCCTACCCCACCCTCTCCCGTACCACCCCTGACCCCACCCTCTCCCGTACCACCACCTACCCCACCCTCTCCCGTACCACCCCTGACCCCACCCTCTCCCGTACCACCCCCTACCCCACCCTCTCCCGTACCACCCCTGACCCCACCCTCTCCCGTACCACCACCTACCCCACCCTCTCCCGTACCACCCTGACCCCACCCTCTCCCGTACCACCTCTACCCCACCATCTCCCGTCCCGCCCCCTACCCCACCCTCTCCCGTTCGCCCCCTACCCACCCTCTCCCGTACCACCCCCTACCCCACCCTCTCCCGTACCACCCCTGACCCCACCCTCTCCCGTACCACCACCTACCCCACCCTCTCCCGTACCACCCCTGACCCCACCCTCTCCCGTACCACCCCCTACCCCACCCTCTCCCGTACCACCCCTGACCCCACCCTCTCCCGTACCACCACCTACCCCACCCTCTCCCGTACCACCCTGACCCCACCCTCTCCCGTACCACCTCTACCCCACCATCTCCCGTCCCGCCCCCTACCCCACCCTCTCCCGTTCGCCCCCTACCCACCCTCTCCCGTACCACCCCCTACCCCACCCTCTCCCGTACCACCCCTGACCCCACCCTCTCCCGTACCACCCCCTACCCCACCCTCTCCCGTACCACCCCTGACCCCACCCTCTCCCGTACCACCACCTACCCCACCCTCTCCCGTCCCGCCCCCTACCCCACCCTCTCCCATACCACCCCCTATTTCACCCTCTCCCGTACCACCCCCTACTCCACCCTCTCCCGTCCCGCCGCCTACCCCATCCACTCCCACGCTTTCCACCCACAGCTCCTTCTTTACGCGTACTACCCATTCCTAATCCTATTGCCTACCCAATCCGTACCATATGACCTACCTTATTCCTTCCCTTCCTCTATAATGCCCAACACCTACTCCATTCCACCCCTCTCCCAATCAATTGCTTCCTTCTCTTATTCTCCCATAACCATCTCTCGTCCCCTACCTTCACTCTTTATTCAGAATTAGACAACAGCAAAAATACGGGTAAAGTTCAATTTAAAGGTACAGATTATATAAATTATACATAGCCCCGCCTTACACATCATAGTAAATGTATACATTCTGCAATAGTTAGTTTGGCTAAGGGCACAAAATATATCCATATTGTGTTCATTTCAAGTAATGGTACACTATACTAGTTCTGGCCTTACAAATGTTTACACTATACATAATTGAAAATATATTAAATCAATCGCCTCCTTCTCTTCCTCACCCATAACCAACTCCCAATACCTTCAGATTGTCTTTGTATTTTAATATTAGGAAAAATACGGGCATTTCAATTAAAATGTACAGAATATATAAATTATTCATGGCCCTGCTTTACATATCATAACAAATCTATACATTCTGCAATAGTTATTTTTGCTAAGAGCGCAGAGTTATTCAAATTCCACATTATATACATTTCAAGTCATGGTGCGCTATACATGTTCCGGCCTTACAAATTTTTATCCTATACATAATTGAAAATATATTTTGGCTCGGAAGAAAATGAATGCATTTCACTTGTAATTCATCTTCCGGGGTAGGGTGATGCTTTAGGGGTTCGCCCTCGGGTGCTACACCCTCTTCGCAACCTGGGTCGTTGTCTGGTACTTCAGTACCATCGTGATGTTCTCAATGTAAGTCCTGAATCATTCTACTTTGGAGCGCCCGGATTTTTCGGGTGGGATTCTGGAGCCGCTAGAGGAGGAGAGCTCTTAGACCGTGTCGCTGATGCCGAATGCAAGGAACTCAGAAGCGCCTTCCCGCACCCAACCCGCACTATTCCCTCATCTTTCGCTTGGGCGTCAAAGGCCTTTTGCTGGTTAAAAATCGAATTTTATGAGAAAAGGATTGTACGGAGTCTGTATAGTTTAATTTGAATAGATTATAAGCCAACAATTGTTCTTAATGCAACAGTCATCTAAGCGTTGTGGTAAAGTCACATTCAAATCGACATTTACACAGAAACTCCATATAATAGGAAAATATATATAAAGCCAATCAAAATATAATATAATTATATAATGCAATAATATAAAGAGTGCATGGACTCAGAAGGAATATATGAATGTGATTATTAAATTTGAATACTTGGCAATATGCTAAGGAGGAAATTAGTTATTTTGATATGATCTCA
Source organism: Sympetrum striolatum (assembly GCA_947579665.1). Lineage (NCBI taxonomy): Eukaryota > Metazoa > Arthropoda > Insecta > Odonata > Libellulidae > Sympetrum > Sympetrum striolatum. The sequence goes on along the minus strand of OX388347.1, from coordinate 22,813,382 downwards.
ATATAATAATATGTCTCTTCCTTGTTTGGAATTTTAGAAGCAAAAGCTATACATTATAATTTCTTTAGTAAGCAAACAAAAGTATTAAAATGATGAAATCACAGTCAGAAATGTAAAATTTTTTAATATTTCGAAATACCATAAGATCATGAAATAATAATAAAAATTAATCTTCAAAATATGAAAGTGAAGTCTGTTTACTTAATTTGGAGATCCAGCCTACCGTTGTCCCACGAGCCTCTTCTGTTGACGGTGGTCACTCGAATTTGTGAGGACTTATGGTAAAGCCTTATCGAAATTTGGGCAAGCTCACTTTTTAAAACTGGAAAGAATAGAAACACCAAAATAATAAATCAATTATTAGTGAATATAGTAATATCAAGAAGAGAATAATTTAAAAATTAAATTCCCGGCGACAAAGAAAAATATCGCATTAATGTACATCTATGAATTTATATTACGGTGATCCACTTCGATGTTTAAACACCTTACTCATCAACACTTCTAAACAATAAATTAGAGTAGAAAAATTGTAATGGAGGGCACTAGAAATAGAAATAAGGATGGTTCTGACATAAGAGCAAAAAGAACTTAGTGAAGATCGTATGGAGACGAGAATATACGATACTACGCAACGATGGCAGTTTAAACGACCGAATAATTGATAGCAAATAATAATAGAAATACCAGAAAAGGTTCAGCATTACTTGCATAGATCTTAAGAGACTAAGCTATTTTACTGGTGTCATTTAGCTACATATTAAAAACTAATTTGGAACGAGTTTTTTAAAATAGCTACCCCCAGATATCCCTCATACTTCTCCTAATTAAATTGACAAGATGGGCGATGGAGCATCGAACTCTCAGATTAAACGGGTGCTCATGCCGGTCAGATCACCTAACAACTAGGAGATACAGTTCGAGTTGCCTTAATCCGTAGACCCCTCGGCTAGGGTTGAGAAGAATTGGGCATATTCCCTCAGCCACTACGTAGCAAGTGTTTTAAACATATATATGCACTTCTTACTAAACTATCACAAACAAACACTGCCTCCACTAAATAGAAATTCAAATAGACAGCGATTGATTACTATTAATTGTTCTGAGGAATTAAGAAAACATTGAATAGAAGTATACAGTAAACTCCCGTTTATCCGAAATCCGCTTTATCCGAACAAACTCTTCCGAATGCACCTACCCCACCCACCGAATAATATCGCGACCCATCACTTATTTGCTCGTGACACCTCTATAAAACTCTTATTATTTACCGCTGCCAAATAAGGTGGATTTTTCCGTAATAACCCAAAATAAACGAGCTTTGTTATTCAGCATTTAAAATATTTGAGTTTTCAATCATACTTTGGCGCCTTTTTAACACGTCAACACAAATTTTTAGGCAAAACCATACAGGCTTATTCACAACCATATCAATAGCATTCTACGTACGCACGTTTTACGGTCATATTTCGTTGTATTGACAAAATTCAGGGTGTTTCACGCGGGACTTTGGTTTATCCGGAATTTTCGTTATCATATCCGGCCGCCGTCCCGATCATTTCGGATAAACTGGAGTTTACTGTACTACCATTCATTGCATGGTTAATTACTTATTCTAAAGGAAAACTTAAGAAAAGATTGAAATAACTGATTCCAGATATATCAAGTATTTATCACCAAGAATCCTGAGCTCTAAATGACTACTTGAGTTTGTCAGATTGCCTCGCCTTCAATGGTGAAATAATGGCATTTGAAAATTAAGTTGCAAGAAAAGTAAGAAGTTTAACTGGATTACTTACAAATGAAGTCACTTCAGGAGTTTTAGAAGCCGCATTCAACCTGTAGAAAAAAATACAAGAATTAAAATCAGGTATTCTTTAAAAGTGTAAATTACATTCTCACTTTGCAACATAATTGGCTAAAAGTTTACGATTTTTCTTATCAAACTGAACTTCATCTCCTTTTAATATTTTCGAATTACATATCCGCAAATATAAACGTCCTAAAAATCGTTCACAGAAATGTAAGAAACGTTCAACTATTTCCATTTAATTGTGGTTATCTGAATAATACTTGTGCTTTTACTCACTAGTCCAATATTCCGTAAGAAGTAGGGAATAAAAACAAAACTAAGTATAGTTTTATTTCATAATAGAAATTCTTTTTCTTGTCTGGTGTTAAAGTGGCAATAACTGCATAAACTTAGTATCAAACACAGACCATCATTTGAATATTGTCTAAATGCAATAAATTTAAAAGCAGTATTTTATAAACTCTCAGAAAAACCGCCAAAGTTTCTTTTATATAGAAGGATTTATAATGATTCTGATTGGTTAAATATGGATTATATAGCTTACTGATTGGAAACTTTGTAAAAGAGAGTGGATATCCAATGAAAGAAATTAGATAAGAAATATCGTAACTTGGAATTCTTGTATGTCACACCACTCCAAGGTAACAGATGTTGGGAGTCCTACATACCGAAAGAAAGATCACAGGGTATATATAAGTTTATATTTACTCAACAGGAAGCGAATTTAGTTACTTAACGCATTCGGAAATGCTGTTGGAAAATGTAGAATTGATTGTAATGCTCTTTGAAATGCTTACAATAAACAAAAAGAATTGCCGAGGTAACTTAAATAACACCAATCTAAGATTCGAGTGAGTGGGCACTTTTTTAAATTCATCCACCAAACCGTTTTCTTATTCACTGATAGTTTTACGACTTAAGATTACGTCTCTCGTCATTGCAGCATTAAAATACGAGATTTAGTACCACTCGATGAATATTTTATTTAATTGGATATAAATCGAATGTCATGAATGTGCAAAAATTATGAAAAATTTCAAAATAGTAGTTATCTTAACAATATATTCTGTTTATGTATCCATAGTTTTAATTGATTGTATCTTTTCCCCAAAAAAGGCGGCAAATGCACGAAAGAAAACAAAGACAGTTCTCAACGAAGAAAACGATGAGTTCGCCTTGAACTTGAAGAAAAGAGAAGAATTGAAGGCCATTGGGAAGCAATTACTGGTCTTATGGCATTGTTAGCATGAGCCTACTTCTTTTATTGATCCCTCGAAAGTGATAGCAACGGAAAAGGAAATGAAAACGAAGCTTGGAAAGTTCGAAATGAGTTGAAGGACGTTGGAAGCCCATTACTGGTCTAAGAATGATTGTTTACGTGATCAAAGCTTCTTTTTACAGTGCTTTGAAAGTGAAAGCAACGGTGAAGGGAAGCAAAATATAAATAGATATTGGAAAGAGCTCATCGAAGAAAGTGAAACTGCATTTCTGCTTCTAATCACAGAAAAATACAGAAAAAAGGGAAAGGGTATGTCTGACCATTGCATTGCTGTACTGTACAAATTATTCTCCATTACATTAATTCAAATGAGAATCTTAAAAGATAGCAACTTACTACACAGTCGTTCAGATATTGTTGCAGTGCTCAAAGTTCTTGTAAAATATTTTTCTTTCACCCCCAAAACTATTGATCAATAAATCACTTAATTGATAGTCCGTTCCACAGGTTTTTATATAATAATACACGAAGTGAAAAAAAAACTTCGCAGTCCATAACGGGGGGATATTTTCAAAGTACGCAATATGAGAGATTGATATAAAAATAAATAAATTGTGCTTACCTAAGCCGAAGCTCCAATCCACTGACTTCCACCATCGAAGGATCTCCTGTACGACTTTCACTTCTAGAAGACTCCAATCATCAACACGCCAAGACAATATCGGTGTGTAAGGTATTTCCTCCCAAACAATTAAAAATGATAAATTCCAAATGAATAAAATGTATAGGGAAAAATAAGAAGTATATTCTAGGCTAATGAAATGTAAAGCAAAACGGGTGATTTGAAAACTACGTATTCCCGTTCATTTGCAACCATTTCAGTAGATTTTTAGATATTGAAATCATGACACGATACAAGAACTTTAATGTCAGTACTAACTCATAACAAATCGAACAATATTCGTAAGTGATCAAGCTAACTTTCAATTGCAATTAAAACGTAAGAAATTAATTTGATTTAGATTTAGAAACAAATTCGGTTCTGATTATGAGATAATGAATTTAATGTTAAAGATGGCAAAGGCACTTTCATCAAGGAACAGTTAGAACTTCTGAAATTTAAGCCACAAAAATAATTATAAATCAATTTTAGAATATTTGATTAATTTAATCGATGCCGTTAATAAGAATGCATCTATTAAAAGTTTCCTTCAAATGCTGATTTACTTTCAAATTCAAACCAGGATTTCCGTAATGATTAAGAGTGGTAGGTATGATCTTAATATAGTCTAAAAATAGACATAGTCTAAAAATTAACAGATGGACTAATTGGAAAATATATTTAATTAAAAGTGCGTATTGAACTGTTTACTAATTACGAAAGGAGAGAAATCAATGCGGAAATCAGTATTCTTGGAAAATTGATAGCTCACTGATTTCGAGTCCAGGCTCACTCGGAATTTTTTCTCTCGTTTCTTAATTTCAATTTCAACGTGTTACTCGTAATCAAAAGGCAGTTGAAATTTGCAAGATTTTTAACATTCAAAACAAATCTCCGATGACGACTTGAAATAGCTAGTTGCATATGTTCGATGTATCCATTAGAGAATAAATTCAGAAGTTTAATTCCGATTGCGAGAATAAATAATAAACGAAACAGGGATCCAACTTCAAAATCAATCAAAATTCCAAAAAAAGGATCACAGAATATGGAATCAGAAATAAACTTGGTGAGAATAAAACATTATTCTCATTGGAGGGATGTTGCAACCTAATATCATTATAATAGACGCGAGAAGACCGGAAATACTACTGCGAATGAAAAAAAAATACATTTCACGTAGATATAAAGACGATATAAATCTATTCCACTATATCACTCTCCTAATATATTAAGTTAATACATTCTATAAGTAAATGAAAAATGAAAAACTACGATGCGTCTACACTTTCCGTTAAAATTCAAACCCCGATCCTCCCTTGTTTATTCGATGACGTCATGCACTTACCGAAGCATAAAAATTAACGACCGAACCATTTTAAAAATATATTCAGATAAAACATGTTGTATAAACGGAGGAAAATGGGAATTGAGATCTGTATTCTTGGAATATTGAAAAAACATACGGCAAAGTCGAGGCTTCATCTGAATTTTTCTCTCGTTTCTTTTATGCAAATTCAGTGTAACTGGTTCGGTTTCGGACGCTAATAAAAAGGCAGTTTCAGTTTTCACAATCGCCTTAGACAATTAAGTACAATCTTGAACCAAAAATAAACTTATTCTCGTAATCACTGAAGCAAGAATACCGTAATCCCCACGGGATGACATATTTGCAGTTACCGAAGCATAAAAATCAAAGGAAAAATGTTTGGCTCTTACATTCGGGTATTGAGTTGACGTAGGCAAACCTTTAAACTCCGATTTCTCGAGAAGGATTGGAGAGAACCGGTTCCCAGACCCTGCGAAATTCCTTTCTTACCCTCAAACTGTCATAATATGTCAAAGGAACTGTCTTAGATTCCTTTTTACACGCGAACATGTTTACTTGATCCGCTAATGACCATGCTTAACGAGCTTTTAAACCGGAAATTGTGCTTCACGAATCGTATAAATAAGTTCCGGTGCTAAATAAACAGAACAAGGTCATCTCATTCACTCACCCTAAATTAAAATCAATCACAATATGAAACAAATGATACGTCTTATACTGATATTACACAAGGAATAAACTTAAATTCTTTAATTTACCAACATACTTTAGCAATATTTTTTCAGATAATACCTAATAAAGTATTAAATGAGACTTACCATAACTGGAAATCCCATGTGACAACTATGGACGTTGAACATGGCAACGAATTTCAGCTGTTTTTCAAACACAGGTTGTCAGCATGACCTCGCTTGCAGAAATCCTGGCAGTAACTGACGAAAAAACCGACCGCGCAACCGATGAACGATAGTGCTGTCACCTGATTGGCCCAAATTTGAATATTTTTCAACTTGGCCCCGCCCACCAACCTTCATGAAAATTTTCCATTGCTAACGATAGCAGTTGTATTTCAAGGAATTTAGTAAAGTATCATTATATAATTTATGTTTTTCGTTGATTATAATTATTTTTTTTAATTTCGCGAAATCGTCGAATTGCTGGATCGAAAAATATCAAAGTTTGCAAATTCTAAATATTATATGTTCTTAAATAACATCTATATATGGTTCCGGATATTCAAGAGTTTTGGGTTCTTTAAATTCAAAAATGAAATAAAGATTTGCAAACTAATATCATAACCATTCATCCCGAAAGAGAAAAATGTAGTAATCATATCGATGTAATTAATTTACGCACAACTACTAAAAAGAATTCATTGCAAGGATAAATTTTGAACAAAAGAAGTGCAGAATTTCAAGAAATGACTTCCATGTTTACGAGTAAAGCGGAAAAACCTCATATAAATTCCTCTTTAAAATACCGTTTCTCTCGCTGACCAAACACGCCACTATGTCTTCCAAAGATACTTTTAATGAAGCAGAATCATTAAAACGAGTTGTATAAGTTGATTGGATGATACATTAAACGCTGATATTAACGAATTACAATATAATATAATAATTTACTAACCAGGAAAGTATTATTGACCACTCAAGGCAACACGAAATATTCTAGAATAGAAAGAAATTTGCTCTATGAGAGGTAAATCAGCATGTATGAATATCTCATTTCTAATCAATGAAGTGCATTCATAGCCATTCAAATTAATACAAATACCACTCTCATCGTACTTACATGACCTCCATCTTGCGTCGATGGTAAATGTAGTTTGATGGAAGGATTCCGAGCTCTTAGAACTGCGATATGAAATACATTCAAATTGAGTGCCAGTCTCGTTGATGATTGCTACGCCGATTTGTAATAATACACGTGTCCACTATTATTCAAGGAAGTCACTGATCGACAGTTACATCGTTATTACTTGACTGGTCTTCGTTAATTGTTAACAATACTAGAAAAACCAGCCAAGAAGCTGTCCTAGTATGCAACTTTCTAACCACGAGTTAAATAAGGTAATCAGATAACGAAAAGAAATGGCGAAATTAACATCAAACACTTGGAAATCAACAACTTAACGTCTTTAAACACTACGATCGCAATTCAAAGTAATAATTCTGCAATGGGATGAAATCTAACAAGTTTTTTTGTCGCAGAACTGGTATCAAGTACTTTCACACTACTTTCGTGTCGACAAAAATGGCGGGTTTTCAAGAAAATATCTGCTAAAATTTGATTATTCTACAGAACGTTTTTACGTAGCACTCAGTTATACACTCACAGAGAGTAAATTGAGAAATTACACTATCTGAAGCACTGTTATCAAACTTATTCCACGAATATGAACACTTACAAGCACTTTAAATGGTATTCCAACTCTAGAACGCCATTTCAGCGTTTCCGCTCTCCATCACGAGGTGATTAAGCACCACGCCTTAAGAGAATTCCGATTGTCATCGAAAATATGAAGTACGCAAGTCGCGTTTCTGAGGCGGTGAGTAATGGAGGGAAATAGCTTTGTTTCCCGTGAGTGCTTAGTGCTGAAGTAAAAGGGCTGCGTATTAACCTCACGATTTAAGCGAGGACCTGTGTGAAATCTAATGTCAGATGGATCTTTAAGAGGTTATAAATGTTCATCTGTGCACAGTTCGCTTGTTGAAAGTTAACAATGTTGCTTGAACTTCTGTATTTCTTGATTGTGAGTGTGAAACATGTGCCACGGAAGAGAATGAGTGTGGAATCTAAAATCAAGAGTTGAAGCTCTCGACCTGACCTTACCAAAAGTAAGTGTTGAAAAGTGCATTATTCTAAATCTGCGATATAAGAATAGTCAAGATAGAAAACCTCATGATTGATTGATTTCACGCTGGAGCTGTACGAATTGGGTATCTTTCGTTCAGCTTACGATCACAAAATGCAAGATTTGAAAGTAAGTACAATGATGATGATATGTGCTTTGAATTTTATCTTAATCTACGTGTATGTGAGACTTACGTATCCACCTCGAGGGTTAGGACACAATCACCTAGGCCACTACAATGATATCGAATTCTGAATGCAAATTTATTCGTGTTCGCGATTATATAGTAATGTTACCATGACGCGATTGACAGTACTTTCAAGGAAGGATATATCATTGGATGATTAATCTAAAGACACTTATTAACTCTTGATTATGGCGGTCAAGTATAGTAATTTTTATCGGTAGTGAAATATGAATGTCAAAGAAGAAATCTATCAAAACCACTTCTTCGTTGTCAGTTGTTTCATCTTGCTACTTTAGTGTATTTGTGAACCATTAATACTGCGAGTGAAGATACCAGATATTGCCGAAGTTTCCGGGACCTCCACATAACTGTTAAATGTATCATTCGATCCACTTATATATCTTGTTTAAATGTTTTGCTTTATAAAAAGCATCTTTGGTTGACATCGTAGAATACGTGTTGGAATTTGCGAGCGAATTGGTATCTTAAAAAGGAATTTATAAGAGTAAAATATAGGTTTCTCGGCTTTATTCGTAAAACGGACGTCATTTCTTGAAATACTGCACTGCTTTACCTCAAAACGTATCCTTGCGATCAAATCTTGTTAGTAACTGTGCGTCAATGTATTACATCGATATAATTGTTACATTTTTCTCTTTCTGGATGAATAGCTGTAATATTAAATTGTAAATCATTATTTCATTTTCGGAAATAAGAAAAACCTAATCATCTTAAATATCCAGATCCAAATATAAATATTTTCTTAAGAACATAAAATATTTAGATTATGCAAACTGTGATATTTTAAGATCCAGCACTTCGACGATTTCGCGAAATTTAAACAAAATAATTGCAATCTACGAATAAATTAAATATTTATCTATAATGATACTTTAATAAATTCGTTAAAATATAATTGCTATCGTTCGCAGTGGAAAATTTCCATGGCGGTTGGTGGGTGGGGCCAAGTTGAAAGGCGGTTAAATTTGGACCAATAAGGTGACAGCTGTATTGTTTAACGGTTGCGCGGACGGCTTTTTCGTCATTTGCTGCCTGGACTTCTGCGAGCGAGGTCGTGCTGACAACCTGTGTTTGAAAAACAGTTGAAATTCGTTGTCATGTTCAACGTCCAACGTTGTAACCCAGGATTTCCAGTTAATGGTAAGTCTCATTAAATACTTAATTAGGTATTGTCTGAGAAAATATTGCTAATGTGTGTTGGCGAATTTGAGAATTTAAGTTTTTTCTTTGTGTAATATTATTTTACGACCAATCATTTGTTTCATATTATGATTGATTTTAATTTAGGGTGAATTAATGAGATGACATTAATCGTTTTATGAAGCACCGAAACTGATTAATACAATTTCCTAAGTACGTTCTCCGGTGTAAAAGCTCGTTATCGATGGTGATTAGCGAATTAAGTAAATATTTTTGCGTGTAAATAGTAATCTAAGACAGTTCCTTCGACATATTATCACAGTTTGAGAATAAGAATGGAATGTTGCCGGGACTAGAAACCGGTTCAAGCCTATTCTTCTCGAGAAACCGGAATCTATAGGTTTGCCTTTGCCGAGTTAATGCCCGAATGTAAAAGGCATACATTTTTTCTTTTGTATGTCATCGCGTGGAATTGAGGGTATTTAGAAGTAGTCCTACTTCTGAGATAACGATAAATTCTTTGATAGTAATTCTTCGTGTAAGGCGTTTGTGAAAATTAAAATTACCTCCGAAACCGTGCGAGTTATACTCTGAATTTAAATGTAATAAAAGAAAGAAAAATTCCGATAAAACCTCGAACTCGGCTTTGCCGCTTGTATTTTCAATTTGCCAAACATACAGATCTGAACTACCGTTTTCCTAAATTATGCCCGGTAGTATGACATGTTTTATTTGAATATATTTTTAAAATAGTTCTGTCGTTAATTATTATGCATCGGTAAGTGCATGACGTCATCACATAAACAAGGGAGGATCGGGGTTTGAATTTTAACGGAAAGTGTTGACGCATCGTAGCTTTTCAGTTTTAATTTACTTATAGAATGTATTAAATTAATATATTAGAAGAGTAATATAGTGGAATAGATTTATATCGTCTTTATATCTACGTGAAATGTATTTCTTTTTCATTCGCAGTAGTATTTCCGGTCTTCTCGCGTCTATCAAAATGTTATAATGATATTAATTTGTGATATCCATTTAATGAGTATAACAATTATTTCACACCAAATTAGTTTCCGATTCAATATTGAGCGATGCTTTTTTGGAAATTTGATAAATTAATTTCAAGTCGTCATCGGAAATTTGATTTGAAAGTTAAAGGTCATGCAAATATCAACTTCCTTTTCTTTTCGAGCAACAAGTTGAAATTGAATTTAAGAAACGGAAGAAAAAGCTCCGAAAGAGCCAGGACTCAAATTCGGTGCAGTTTTAATGGATGAGTTTTCAATTTTCAAAGAAATCAGATTTCCGTTTAGAATTCCATCCTTCCGTATTTTATCAACAGTTCAATACGTAGTTTTACTTAAATATGTCTTCCAATTAGACCTTCTGACAATTTTTAGGCTTTGTTTAGATCGTATGTGCCACGCATAAACATTACGGAAATCCTGGTTTGAATTTAAAAGGAAATCAGCAGTTGAATAAAACTTTAATATATTCATTCATATCAAAGGCATCGACTACATTAATAAATCATTCTAAAATTTATTTATAATCGTTTCTGTGGCTTAAATTTCAGAATTTGTAACTGTTTCGAAATAAAAATGACTTTGTCATCTTCAAAATTAAATTCATTATATCATAATCAAAACCGAATATGTGTCTAATTATTATAATAAGGGTTTAAATTTAGCATAATATTTTCAGAAATTCTATTCCATATTGTACCAATTTGTAATATTAATTCCCGTCGGCGGTCGTTATTTTTTAAACTTATTCTCAATATTGTTCGTAGATGTAACCATATTTATTACTTATTTATCTTCAAATTTCAAGGTTTACTTTAACATTTCACGGGTTTTGAATACTCTTCTGGTGTTTATCAATTTTGAAGAATTTTCAGAAATTTTAGTTACTATAGTTCCCCAGTTCCTTGTAATCTTTAACAACGTAATTCTAAATTTAATTGGCATTATTTCATAATCTAAACCATATTTATTTCCTAAAGTTTAATTGCAATTTAAATTAAGCTTGATCAATTTATGAATATTGTTCGATATGGTACGGATTAGTACTGATATTAAAGTCTTTGTTTCGTGTCATGATTTCAATATCTTCAGCCAGTATCTAAGAGTTAAATCAAGGATTCTTTAAATGTTAATTATTATTAGCTATTATTTAATTAATATTGTGCGATGACGTAACAAGATATTTCAAACTGTTTGGTCAACGGTTCCAAATGAAAGGAAATAGGTATTTTTCAGATTACTCGTTTCGTCTTAGATTCGCATGGCTTTAGATTAGAACATATTTCTGATTTTATTCCTTATATAATTTATTAATTTGGAATTTATCATTTTTCATTGTTTGGGAGGCAATACCTTTCGCACCGATATTGCACTGCCGTATGGCTCATTGGCGTCTTCTAGAAGTGAAAGTCGTACAGGAGATCCTTCGATGGTAGAAGCCAGTGGATTCGAGCTTCAGCTTAAGTAAGCAGAATATATATTTTTATATAAATCTCTAATATCGCGTACTTTGAAAATATGCTCACATTATGGACTGCGAAGTTTTTATCACATAGTGTATCATATTATAATAACCTGTGGAACAGACTATCAATTAAGTGATTTCCTGATCAATAGTTTTGGGGGTGAAAGAAAAGTATTTCATAAGAACTTTGAGCATCACAAAAAATCTGAACGACTGTGTAGTAAGTTGCTATCTGTTGTCATTCTCAATTTAGGGTAAATTGATGGAGAATAATTTGTACAGCACAGTAATGCAATGGTCAGACATACAATTTCTCTTTTTCTGTATTTTTCTGTGATTAGACGCAGAACTGCAGTTTCGCTTTCTTTGATGAGCTCTTTCCAATATCTATTTATATTTTGCTTCCATTCACCGTTGCTTTCACTTTCAAAGCACTGTAAAAAGAAGCTATGATCACGTAAACAATGATTCTTAGACGAGTAATGGGTTTCCAACGTCCTTCAATTCATTTCGAGTTTTCAAAGCATCGTTTTCATTTCCTTTTCCGTTGCTTTCACTTTTGAGGTATCGGTAAAAGAAGTAGGCTCATGCTAACAATGACAAAAGAGGACTTATGGCCTCCCAATGGCCTTCAATCCTATGCCTCGCTTTTCTTCAAGTTCAAGGCGAACTCATTCGTTGTATCGGTGAGAACTACGTATTTGTTTTCTTTCGTACATTTAACGCCTTGTTTGGGAAAAAGATAAAATCAAGGAATGCAATGGTTAGTGAAATAGAATATATTGTTAAGATTGCTACTATTTTGAAATAATATTATAATTTTTGCCCATTCCTGGCACTTGATTTATATCCAATTCAATAAAATATACATCGAGTGGTACTAAATCTCGTATTTTAATGCTGCAATGACGAGAGACGTAATCTTCACGATAAGACATTTGATAAAATCCAGCGATCACTTCCTGCATTAATATCTTCACCCCTTTGTTGTCCTTTAAACAAGTTTTGTTACATCTTCTATTATATATAGATGCTTCTCCGGATTCATTCATATATATAGGGATATAGATAGATAGATAGATAGATAGGATACTAATTCACAGCCTGAACCACAAGCGTCATTGACTTGAAAATTTTACGACGTATTGACCATAACGTGTAACCGCCAGAAAAATTTCGATTTTGAACCTCAGTGTCATGGGTTCGATTCCAGAGGGCCCCAAAGTCCCAACTTTTTCCATTTAAATGAATTGCTTTGATTTTCCGAAATAAAAAAAAATACTTACCGGATAGGTAGAGAATCAGAACTCAAGGAGCCTATATATATGGTCATGATCTATCGAAAACATACATGACTATAACAAAAAATATCCTGGGTTCGATGCTAGGACGATGCAAATATCTGCCCTTTAAAATACATGGGAGTAGCTTTTCATTATATTTTTTGATGCTTTTTTCGTAATGATAGGACGTTCGTGCTAGGCAAGAAGATGTATAGTAAGAATTGGTTTAAGAAAAAAATTTAGATAAGACAATACTATTCCTGGGTTCGATGCCAGAGCACAATAACTTTTCTCTCATAAGGAATATAAGGAAAAAGCAGAACGTCGTTTGAGGCAGTTGCAACAAATATTTCTGCTTGAATTTTCACACCTAGTTAGAGATGATGATCTTCTATTGTGTTGTATAGCAAGTATCACGTAAAGGACCCGGGTTCGATGCCGGGCGGTAAATATGCCGTCCATTTAAAATACATTTGGTTAGCTTTTCATTATTTTTTTGATGCACTTATCGAAATGATAGGAAGTTCTTGCTTAAATAGAAGATGAATATTAAGACTTGGTTTAAGAATAAAAATTAAATAAGAATATGCCGTTCCTGGGTTCGATGCCAGAGCATATTACAAATTCTCTCATAAGGAATATAAGGGAAAAGTGGGACGTCGTTTGAGGCAGTTGCAGCCAATATTTCTGCTTTTTGTTCTGAGTTCTCTTCTGAGTTTTGACACATAGTTAGAGACTGTGATTTTTTGTTTTTCTGCATAGTAATTATCACCAGGACGGAGCCGGACATTATGCCGGACGGAGAAATTGCAGCGAAGTTAAAGAATATTTTCAATACTTTTTCTACTATTGAGGACCCTCTCGATATGATGTCAACTTGAAATTTGTGTTGGCGATCTGCTTGCAGTATGCAAGCTACATATCACTCATAATTATATATTTTTGTGTCGATAGATATACTCAGGGAGTGATTAACTGAATTTGAATAACAATAGCAATTAGATGATTTTCAAGTAGTTATCAAACTCAAATCAAGTTGAACTAAATAACTATTCTCTTTGTAACATTTCTTGGTTCCTTAACTGAATATTTCCACTCCAATTAAAAGATAATACTGCATTAATTTTCGAAGATTAACTCCACGGTAAAGAGAATTTCATTACTTCTTCTATTACTTCCAACTAAACTTACAATAATTAATTTCCCTCTGCATCATCGTTTTAAAACAATCGTATGTCTAAGCTTGTCAGTATTGTTACTAAGCGGTATATATTATTTAGGAGTTAGGCGGTTAATGAATTGAATGTTCGATTTAGCAAAGTAGAACCCTATTGCTTTAAACATATTTGAGCGAACTCAATGACGATACAACTTCGTACTTCTTCGACCACAACTTAAAGATCGTATATCGTTCTACTCCAGTTCATTCTTCTTTGTAATGCATAAGTTTCCTTACATTTTTCTTAATCTATTATCCAATCATTTGTATAGATTACCTACTTATTGATGCTACATTGTTAGAACTTAATTGTGACTTTTTACGTTAGCTAACGCAAACTTTCCGCGTTGATGTACCACTGTTGTAGTAAAGGAAAGGAACCACCTGAACTTATTTATTTAAGGCACATATTATAAGAAAGGTTTATAAAAGCGAGTGTTTAGAGATTCAGCTGTCTTTTAGTTAGTATTTGCTTTTTATTTCAATCTCGCAATGCCTTAATGTAGTGATTAAAACTTTTAATAGCATTTATAAATATGGTAGATATTATTTCACAAGCATTAGGTATATTGTTACTAACCTCACCTTTTATATCTGTATTTGATTCTATTGATCTCCAGAATAGTTCGTAAATATCATATCTACTTATTATTAATTTAGAATGTGTTCAAACTATACTGAGGAAAGAAGTATTTCCATTTATTAGATATTGATGGATTTTGTTTGCAACATGAAGGCTCATCTGTTATTTTATTGCAGAAATTATTGAGAAACACGAGGCGATTAAAATATAAATGCCATTCTCTTAACTATACATTACTGAACCAGCAGACAATAAATATTATTGAGCTCAATCCTTCTATTGATCAACAGATATTCGAGACATACGTATAGCAAATACATTTAATTTGATTCTGTAAATTGTTGCTGATTCAATTCCCCTTATATACGTCACGTGTTCAAAGTTATATCAGAACTGGAATATTTCTGCACTTAAATCTAATCTATTAGTGTTTCCGTGCAAAACCATTCAATAGATTAAACATATCTACCTCAGCTTAAATTCATTAAGGACAACTTAGTGATATCACACATCCGGAACAGAATAACAAATTGTCATAAGTATATGAAATTTAATTAATAACGCATATAATTTAAACATAATGCTAATAATGCGACTCAATTTAAGGATATGCAAATAAATCCTAAGTCACTTGTGAGCCATTTGAATGTTTTAGAGTGCTACTTCCCAAAAATATATCCCGCATTGTGATTACCCCCGGACCAATTCACCGGGCGCCGGTAAATACGTACACGGGAGATTTATCCCCCACGCTGATTTGTACCACTGTTATTCAGTCTTATGTAAATCTAAACGCCATGATTATAAAATAATGTTTATTATAAATTATCCAAGGGTAATGGGATGGTAGTACAATATCAGAGTGGGGGATCAATATAAAATGAGTATTATTACAATCTAATATTAAGGCTCCTCTAATATAATTAGAGATTATAGTTTGCTCTTTTAATTACATATTGTTTTTGTAGATATTATGATGTATCTTTAAATTATTTTTAAATTCATTTTCAGAAATACGCTCGGATCTGTTCTAATATATGGCAGTTAGAGAGATGGGATGAAAAGATGTTGAGTAGTTTCATTCGGTCCAGGAATGGAATTCAATATAAAATGAGTATTATTACAATCTAATATTAAGGCTCCTCTAATATAATTAGAGATAATAGTTTGCTCTTTTAATTACATACTGTTTTTATAGATATTATGATTTATCATTAAATTATTTTTAAATTTATTTTTCAGTAATACGCTCGGATCTGTTCTAATAATTGGCAGGTGGAGAGATGGGATGAAAAGATGCTGAGTAGTTTCATTCGGTCCAGGAATGTAATTCAATATAATATGAGTATTGTTACAATCTAATATTAAGGCTCCTCTAATATAATTAGAGATTATAGTTTGCTCTTTTAATTACATACTGTTTTTGTAGATATTATGATGTATCTTTAAATTATTTTAAAATTTATTTTTCAGAAATACGCTCGGATCTGTTCTAATATATGGCAGGGCGAGAGATGGGATGAAAAGATGCTGAGTAGTTTCATTCGGTCCAGGATTGGAATTCAATATAAAATGAGTATTATTACAATCTAATATTAAGGCTCCTTTAATATAATTAGAGATAATAGTTTGCTCTTTTAATTACATACTGTTTTTGTAGATATTATGATGTATCTTTAAATTATTTTAAAATTTATTTTTCAGAAATACGCTCGGATCTGTTCTAATAATTGGCAGGTGGAGAGATGGGATGAAAAGATGCTGAGTAGTTTCATTCGGTCCAGGAATGGAATTCAATATAAAATGAGTATTATTACAATCTAATATTAAGGCTCCTCTAATATAATTAGAGATAATAGTTTGCTCTTTTAATTACATACTGTTTTTGTAGATATTATGATGTATCTTTAAATTATTTTAAAATTTATTTTTCAGAAATACGCTCGGATCTGTTCTAATATATGGCAGGTAGAGAGATGGGATGAAAAGATGCTGAGTAGTTTCATTCGGTCCAGGAATGGAATTCAATATAAAATGAGTATTATTACAATCTAATATTAAGGCTCCTCTAATATAATTAGAGATAATAGTTTGCTCTTTTAATTACATACTGTTTTTGTAGATATTATGATGTATCTTTAAATTATTTTAAAATTTATTTTTCAGAAATACGCTCGGATCTGTTCTAATATATGGCAGGTAGAGAGATGGGATGAAAAGATGGTGAGTAGTTTCATTTGGTCCAGGAATGGAATTCAATATAAAATGAGTATTATAACAATCTAATATTAAGGCTCCTCTAATATAATTAGAGATAATAGTTTGCTCTTTTAATTACATACTGTTTTTGTAGATATTATGATGTATCTTTAAATTATTTTAAAATTTATTTTTCAGAAATACGCTCGGATCTGTTCTAATATATGGCAGGTAGAGAGATGGGATGAAAAGATGCTGAGTAGTTTCATTCGGTCCAGGAATGGAATTCAATATAAAATGAGTATTATTACAATCTAATATTAAGGCTCCTCTAATATAATTAGAGATAATAGTTTGCTCTTTTAATTACATACTGTTTTTGTAGATATTATGATGTATCTTTAAATTATTTTAAAATTTATTTTTCAGAAATACGCTCGGATCTGTTCTAATATATGGCAGGTAGAGAGATGGGATGAAAAGATGGTGAGTAGTTTCATTTGGTCCAGGAATGGAATTCAATATAAAATGAGTATTATAACAATCTAATATTAAGGCTCCTCTAATATAATTAGAGATAATAGTTTGCTCTTTTAATTACATACTGTTTTTGTAGATATTATGATGTATCTTTAAATTATTTTAAAATTTATTTTTCAGAAATACGCTCGGATCTGTTCTAATATATGGCAGGTAGAGAGATGGGATGAAAAGATACTGAGTAGTTTCATTCGGTCCAGGAATGTAATTCAATATAAAATGAGTATTGTTACAATATAATATTAAGGCTCCTCTAATATAATTAGAGATTATAGTTTGCTCTTTTAATTACATACTGTTTTTGTAGATATTATGATGTATCTTTAAATTGTTTTAAAATTTATTTTTCAGAAATACGCTCAGATCTGTTCCAATATATGGCAGGGCGAGAGATGGGATGAAAAGATGCTGAGTAGTTTCATTCGGTCCAGGAATGGAATGCAATATAAAATGAGTATTATTACAATCTAATATTAAGGCTCCTCTAATATAATTAGAGATAATAGTTTGCCCTTTTAATTACATACTGTTTTTGTAGATATTATGATGTATCTTTAAATTATTTTAAAATTTTTTTTTCAGAAATACTCTCGGATCTGTTCTAATATATGGCAGGGCGAGAGATGGGATGAAAAGATGCTGAGTAGTTTCATTCGGTCCAGGAATGGAATTCAATATAAAATGAGTATTATTACAATCTAATATTAAGGCTCCTCTAATATAATTAGAGATAATAGTTTGCTCTTTTAATTACATACTGTTTTTGTAGATATTATGATTTATCTTTAAATTATTTTTAAATTTATTTTTCAGAAATACGCTCGGATCTGTTCTAATATATGGCAGGTAGAAAGATGGGATGAAAAGATGCTGAGTAGTTTCATTCGGTCCAGGAATGGAATTCAATATAAATGAGTATTATCACAATCTAATATTAAGGCTCCTCTAATATAATTAGAGATAATAGTTTGCTCTTTTAATTACATACTGTTTTTGTAGATATTATGATGTATCTTTAAATTATTTTAAAATTTATTTTTCAGAAATACGCTCGGATCTGTTCTAATCTATGGCAGGTAGAGAGATGGGATGAAACGATGCTGAGTAGTTTCATTCGGTCCAGGAATGGAATTCAATATAAAATTAGTATTGTTACATTCTAATATTAAGGCTCCTCTAATATAATTAGAGATAATAGTTTGCTCTTTTAATTACATACTGTTTTTGTAGATATTATGATGTATCTTTAAATTATCTTAAAATTTATTTTTCAGAAATACGCTCTCATCTGTTCTAATCTATGGCAGGGCGAGAGATGGGATGAAAAGATGCTGAGTAGTTTCCTTCGTTCCAGGAATGTAATTCAATATAAAATGAGTATTGTTACAATATAATATTAAGGCTCCTCTAATATAATAAGAGATAATAGTTTGCTCTTTTAATTACGTACTGTTTTTGTAGATATTATGATGTATCTTTAAATTATTTTAAAATTTATTATTAGGAAATACGCTCGGATCTGTTCTAATATATGGCAGGTAGAGAGATGGGATGTAAAGATGCTGAGTAGTTTCATTCGGTCCAGGAATGGATTTTAATATAAAATGAGTATTATTACAATCTAATATTAAGGCTCCTCTAATATAATTAGAGATAATAGTTTGCTCTTTTAATTACATACTGTTTTTGTAAATATTATGATGTGTCTTTAAATTTTTTTAAAATTTATTTTTAGGAAATACGCTCGGATCTGTTCTAATATATGTCAGGTAGAGAGATGGGATGTAAAGATGCTGAGTAGTTTCATTCGGTCCAGGAATGGATTTCAATATAAAATGAGTATTATTACAATCTAATATTAAGGCTCCTCTAATATAATTAGAGATAATAGTTTGCTCTTTTAATTACATACTGTTTTTGTAGATATTATGATGTATCTTTAAATTATTTTAAAATTTATTTTTCAGAAATACGCTCGGATCTGTTCTAATATATGGCAGGTAAAGAGATGGGATGAAAAGATGCTGAGTAGTTTCATTCGGTCCAGGAATGGAATTCAATATAAAATGAGTATTATTACAATCTAATATTAAGGCTCCTCTAATATAATAAGAGATACTAGTTTGCTCTTTCAATTTCATACTGTTTTGATAGATATTATGATGTAACATTAAATTATTTTTAAATTTATTTTTCAGAAATACGCTCGGATCTGTTCTAATATATGGCAGGTAAAGAGATGGGATGAAAAGATGCTGAGTAGTTTCATTCGGTCCAGGAATGGAATTCAATATAAAATGAGTATTATTACAATCTAATATTAAGGCTCCTCTAATATAATTAGAGATAATAGTTTGCTCTTTTAATTACATACTGTTTTTGTAGATATTATGATGTATCATTAAATTATTTTAAAATTTATTTTTCAGAAATACGCTCGGATCTGTTCTAATATATTGCAGGTAGAGAGATGGGATGAAAAGATGCTGAGTAGTTTCATTCGGTCCGGGAATGGAATTCAATATAAAATGAGTATTATTACAATCTAATATTAAGGCTCCTCTAAGATAATTAGAGATAATAGTTTGCTCTTTTAATTTCATACTGTTTTGATAGATATTATGATGTATCTTTAAATTATTTTTAAATTTATTTTTCAGAAATACGCTCGGATCTGTTCTAATATATGGCAGGTAAAGAGATGGGATGAAAAGATGCTGAGTAGTTTCATTCGGTCCAGGAATGGAATTCAATATAAAATGAGTATTATTACAATCTAATATTAAGGCTCCTCTAATATAATTAGAGATAATAGTTTGCTCTTTTAATTACATACTGTTTTTGTAGATATTATGATGTATCTTTAAATTATTTTTAAATTTATTTTTCAGAAATACGCTCGGATCTGTTCTAATTTATGGCAGGTAGAGAGATGGGATGAAAAGATGCTGAGTAGTTTCATTCGGTCCAGGAATGGAATTCAATATAAAATGAGTATTATTACAATCTAATATTAAGGCTCCTCTAATATAATTAGAGATAATAGTTTGCTCTTTTAATTACATACTGTTTTTGCAGATATTATGATGTATCTTTAAATTATTTTTAAATTTATTTTTCAGAAATACGCTCGGATCTGTTCTAATATATGGCAGGTAGAGAGATGGGATGAAAAGATGCTGAGTAGTTTCATTCGGTCCAGGAATGGAATTCAATATAAAATGAGTATTATTACAATCTAATATTAAGGCTCCTCTAATATAATTAGAGATAATAGTTTGCTCTTTTAATTACATACTGTTTTTGTAGATATTATGATGTATCTTTAAATTATTTTAAAATTTATTTTTCAGAAATACGCTCGGATCTGTTCTAATATATGGCAGGTAAAGAGATGGGATGAAAAGATGCTGAGTAGTTTCATTCGGTCCAGGAATGGAATTCAATATAAAATGAGTATTATTACAATCTGATGTTAAGGCTCCTCTAATATAATTAGAGATAATAGTTTGCTCTTTTAATTTCATACTGTTTTGATAGATATTATATGTATCTTTAAATTATTTTTAAATTTATTTTTCAGAAATACGCTTGGATCTGTTCTAATATATGGCAGGTAGAGAAATGGGATGAAAAGATGCTGAGTAGTTTCATTCGGTCCAGGAATGGAATTCAATATAAAATGAGTATTATTACAAGCTAATATTAAGGCTCCTCTAATATAATTAGAGAAAATAGTTTGCTCTTTTAATTACATACTGTTTTTGTAGATATTATGATGTATCTTTAAATTATTTTAAAATTTATTTTTCAGAAATACGCTCGGATCTGTTCTAATATATGGCAGGTAGAGAGATGGGATGAAAAGATTCTGAGTAGTTTCATTCGGTCCAGGAATGGAATTCAATATAAAATGAGTATTATTACAATCTAATATTAAGGCTCCTCTAATATAATTAGAGATAATAGTTTGCTCTTTTAATTACATACTGTTTTTGTAGATATTATGATGTATCTTTAAATTATTTTTAAATTTATTTTTCAGAAATACGCTCGGATCTGTTCTAATATATGGCAGGTAGAGAGATGGGATGAAAAGATGCTGAGCAGTTTCATTCGGTCCAGGAATGGAATTCAATATAAAATGAGTATTATTACAATCTAATATTAAGGCTCCTCTAATATAATTAGAGATAATAGTTTGCTCTATTAATTACATACTGTTTTTGTAGATATTATGATGTATCTTTAAATTATTTTAAAATTTATTTTTCAGAAATACGCTCGGATCTGTTCTAATATATGGCAGGGCGAGAGATGGGATGAAAAGATGCTGAGTAGTTTCCTTCGGTCCAGGAATGTAATTCAATATAAAATGAGTATTGTTACAATATAATATTAAGGCTCCTCTAATATAATTAGAGATTATAGTTTGCTCTTTTAATTACATACTGTTTTTGTAGATATTATGATGTATCTTTAAATTATTTTAAAATTTATTTTTAGGAAATACGCTCGGATCTGTTCTAATATATGGCAGGTAGAGAGATGGGATGTAAAGATGCTGAGTAGTTTCATTCGGTCCAGGAATGGAATTCAATATAAAATGAGTATTATTACAATCTAATATTAAGGCTCCTCTAATATAATTAGAGATAATAGTTTGCTCTTTTAATTACATACTGTTTTTGTAGATATTATGATGTATCTTTAAATTATTTTAAAATTTATTTTTCAGAAATACGCTCGGATCTGTTCTAATATATGGCAGGTAGAGAGATGGGATGAAAAGATGCTGAGTAGTTTCATTCGGTCCAGGAATGGAATTCAATATAAAATGAGTATTATTACAATCTAATATTAAGGCTCCTCTAATATAATTAGAGATAATAGTTTGCTCTTTTAATTACATACTGTTTTTGTAGATATTATGATGTATCTTTAAATTATTTTAAAATTTATTTTTCAGAAATACGCTTGGATCTGTTCTAAAATATGGCAGGTAGAGAGATGGGATGAAAAGATGCTGAGTAGTTACATTCGGTCCAGGAATGGAATTCAATATAAAATGAGTATTATTACAATCTAATATTAAGGCTCCTCTAATATAATTAGAGATAATAGTTTGCTCTTTTAATTACATACTGTTTTTGTAGATATTATGATGTATCTTTAAATTATTTTAAAATTTATTTTTCAGAAATACGCTTGGATCTGTTCTAATATATGGCAGGTAGAGAGATGGGATGTAAAGATGCTGAGTAGTTTCATTCGGTCCAGGAATAGAATTCAATATAAAATGAGTATTATTACAATCTAATATTAAGGCTCCTCTAATATAATTAGATATAATAGTTTGTTCTTTTAATTACATACTGTTTTTGTAGATATTATGATGTATCTTTAAATTATTTTAAAATTTATTATTAGGAAATACGCTCGGATCTGTTCTAATATATGGCAGGTAGAGAGATGGGATGTAAAGATGCTGAGTAGTTTCATTCGGTCCAGGAATGGATTTCAATTAAAAATGAGTATTATTACAATCTAATATTAAGGCTCCTCTAATATAATTAGAGATAATAGTTTGCTCTTTTAATTACATACTGTTTTTATAGATATTATGATTTATCATTAAATTATTTTTAAATTTATTTTTCAGTAATACGCTCGGATCTGTTCTAATAATTGGCAGGTGGAGAGATGGGATGAAAAGATGCTGAGTAGTTTCATTCGGTCCAGGAATGTAATTCAATATAATATGAGTATTGTTACAATCTAATATTAAGGCTCCTCTAATATAATTAGAGATTATAGTTTGCTCTTTTAATTACATACTGTTTTTGTAGATATTATGATGTATCTTTAAATTATTTTAAAATTTATTTTTCAGAAATACGCTCGGATCTGTTCTAATATATGGCAGGGCGAGAGATGGGATGAAAAGATGCTGAGTAGTTTCATTCGGTCCAGGATTGGAATTCAATATAAAATGAGTATTATTACAATCTAATATTAAGGCTCCTTTAATATAATTAGAGATAATAGTTTGCTCTTTTAATTACATACTGTTTTTGTAGATATTATGATGTATCTTTAAATTATTTTAAAATTTATTTTTCAGAAATACGCTCGGATCTGTTCTAATAATTGGCAGGTGGAGAGATGGGATGAAAAGATGCTGAGTAGTTTCATTCGGTCCAGGAATGGAATTCAATATAAAATGAGTATTATTACAATCTAATATTAAGGCTCCTCTAATATAATTAGAGATAATAGTTTGCTCTTTTAATTACATACTGTTTTTGTAGATATTATGATGTATCTTTAAATTATTTTAAAATTTATTTTTCAGAAATACGCTCGGATCTGTTCTAATATATGGCAGGTAGAGAGATGGGATGAAAAGATGCTGAGTAGTTTCATTCGGTCCAGGAATGGAATTCAATAAAAAATGAGTATTATTACAATCTAATATTAAGGCTCCTCTAATATAATTAGAGATAATAGTTTGCTCTTTTAATTACATACTGTTTTTGTAGATATTTTGATGTATCTTTAAATTATTTTAAAATTTATTTTTCAGAAATACGCTCGGATCTGTTCTAATATATGGCAGGTAGAGAGATGGGATGAAAAGATGCTGAGTAGTTTCATTCGGTCCAGGAATGGAATACAATATAAAATGAGTATTATAACAATCTAATATTAAGGCTCCTCTAATATAATTAGAGATAATAGTTTGCTCTTTTAATTACATACTGTTTTTGTAGATATTATGATGTATCTTTAAATTATTTTAAAATTTATTTTTCAGAAATACGCTCGGATCTGTTCTAATATATGGCAGGTAGAGAGATGGGATGAAAAGATACTGAGTAGTTTCATTCGGTCCAGGAATGTAATTCAATATAAAATGAGTATTGTTACAATATAATATTAAGGCTCCTCTAATATAATTAGAGATTATAGTTTGCTCTTTTAATTACATACTGTTTTTGTAGATATTATGATGTATCTTTAAATTGTTATAAAATTTATTTTTCAGAAATACGCTCAGATCTGTTCTAATATATGGCAGGGCGAGAGATGGGATGAAAAGATGCTGAGTAGTTTCATTCGGTCCAGGAATGGAATGCAATATAAAATGAGTATTATTACAATCTAATATTAAGGCTCCTCTAATATAATTAGAGATAATAGTTTGCTCTTTTAATTACATACTGTTTTTGTAGATATTATGATGTATCTTTAAATTATTTTAAAATTTTTTTTTCAGAAATACGCTCGGATCTGTTCTAATATATGGCAGGGCGAGAGATGGGATGAAAAGATGCTGAGTAGTTTCATTCGGTCCAGGAATGGAATTCAATATAAAATGAGTATTATTACAATCTAATATTAAAGCTCCTCTAATATAATTAGAGATTATAGTTTCCTCTTTTAATTACATACTGTTTTTGTAGATATTATGATGTATCTTTAAATTATTTTAAATTTTATTTTTAGGAAATACGCTCGGATCTGTTCTAATATATGGCAGGTAGAGAGATGGAATGTAAAGATGCTGAGTAGTTTCACTCGGTCCAGGAATGGAATTCAATATAAAATGAGTATTATTACAATCTAATATTAAGGCTCCTCTAATAAAATTAGAGATAATAGTTTGCTCTTTTAATTACATACGGTTTTTGTAGATATCAGATTTATCTTTAAATTATTTTTAAATTTATTTTTCAGAAATACGCTCGGATCTGTTCTAATATTTGGCAGGTAGAGAGATGGGATGAAAAGATGCTGAGTAGTTTCATTCGGTCCAGGAATGGAATTCAATATAAAATGAGTATTATTACAATCTAATATTAAGGCTCCTCTAATATAATTAGAGATTATAGTTTGCTCTTTTAATTACATACTGTTTTTGCAGATATTATGATGTATCTTTAAATTATTTTTAAATTTATTTTTCGGAAATACGCTTGGATCTGTTCTAATATATGGCAGGTAGAGAGATGGGATGAAAAGATTCTGAGTAGTTTCATTCGGTCCAGGAATGGAATTCAATATAAAATGAGTATTATCACAATCTAATATTAAAGCTCCTCTAATATAATTAGAGATAATAGTTTGCTCTTTTAATTACATACTGTTTTTGTAGATATTATGATGTATCTTTAAATTATTTTAAAATTTATTTTTCAGAAATACGCTCGGATCTGTTGTAATATATGGCAGGTAGAGAGATGGGATGAAAAGATGCTGAGTAGTTTCATTCGGTCCAGGAATGGAATTCAATATAAAATGAGTATTATTACAATCTAATATTAAGGCTCCTCTAATATAATTAGAGATAATAGTTTGCTCTTTTAATTACATACTGTTTTTGTAGATATTATGATGTATCTTTAAATTATTTTAAAATTTATTTTTAGGAAATACGCTTGGATCTGTTCTAATATATGGCAGGTAGAGAGATGGGATGTAAAGATGCTGAGTAGTTTCATTCGGTCCAGGAATGGAATTCAATATAAAATTAGTATAATTGCAATCTAATATTAAGGCTCCTCTAATATAATAAGAGATAATAGTTTGCTCTTTTAATTACATACTGTTTTTGTATATATTATGATGTATCTTTAAATTATTTTAAAATTTATTATTAGGAAATACGCTCGGATCTGTTCTAATATATGGCAGGTAGAGAGATGGGATGTAAAGATGCTGAGTAGTTTCATTCGGTCCAGGAATGGATTTTAATATAAAATGAGTATTATTACAATCTAATATTAAGGCTCCTCTAATATAATTAGAGATAATAGTTTGCTCTTTTAATTACATACTGTTTTTGTAAATATTATGATGTGTCTTTAAATTTTTTTAAAATTTATTTTTAGGAAATACTCTCGGATCTGTTCTAATATATGTCAGGTAGAGAGATGGGATGTAAAGATGCTGAGTAGTTTCATTCGGTCCAGGAATGGATTTCAATATAAAATGAGTATTATTACAATCTAATATTAAGGCTCCTCTAATATAATTAGAGATAATAGTTTGCTCTTTTAATTACATACTGTTTTTGTAGATATTATGATGGATCTTTAAATTATTTTAAAATTTATTTTTCAGAAATACGCTCGGATCTGTTCTAATATATGGCAGGTAAAGAGATGGGATGAAAAGATGCTGAGTAGTTTCATTCGGTCCAGGAATGGAATTTAATATAAAATGAGTATTATTACAATCTAATATTAAGGCTCCTCTAATATAATTAGAGATAATAGTTTGCTCTTTTAATTTCATACTGTTTTGATAGATATTATATGTATCTTTAAATTATTTTTAAATTTATTTTTCAGAAATACACTCGGATCTGTTCTAATATATGGCAGGTAGAGAAATGGGATGAAAAGATGCTGAGTAGTTTCATTCGGTCCAGGAATGGAATTCAATATAAAATGAGTATTATTACAATCTAATATTAAGGCTCCTCAAATATAATAAGAGATAATAGTTTGCTCTTTTAATTTCATACTGTTTTGATAGATATTATGATGTAACTTTAAATTATTTTTAAATTTATTTTTCAGAAATACGCTCGGATCTGTTCTAATATATGGCAGGTAAAGAGATGGGATGAAAAGATGCTGAGTAGTTTCATTCGGTCCAGGAATGGAATTCAATATAAAATGAGTATTATTACAATCTAATATTAAGGCTCCTCTAATATAATTAGAGATAATAGTTTGCTCTTTTAATTACATACTGTTTTTGTAGATATTATGATGTATCTTTAAATTATTTTAAAATTTATTTTTCAGAAATACGCTCGGATCTGTTCTAATATATTGCAGGTAGAGAGATGGGATGAAAAGATGCTGAGTAGTTTCATTCGGTCCGGGAATGGAATTCAATATAAAATGAGTATTATTACAATCTAATATTAAGGCTCCTCTAAGATAATTAGAGATAATAGTTTGCTCTTTTAATTTCATACTGTTTTGGTAGATATTATGATGTATCTTTAAATTATTTTTAAATTTATTTTTCAGAAATACGCTCGGATCTGTTCTAATATATGGCAGGTAAAGAGATGGGATAAAAAAAGATGCTGAGTAGTTTCATTCGGTCCAGGAATGGAATTCAATATAAAATGAGTATTATTACAATCTAATATTAAGGCTCCTCTAATATAATTAGAGATAATAGTTTGCTCTTTTAATTACATACTGTTTTTGTAGATATTATGATGTATCTTTAAATTATTTTTAAATTTATTTTTCAGAAATACGCTCGGATCTGTTCTAATATATGGCAGGTAGAGAGATGAGATGAAAAGATGCTGAGTAGTTTCATTCGGTCCAGGAATGGAATTCAATATAAAATGAGTATTATTACAATCTAATATTAAGGCTCCTCTAATATAATTAGAGATAATAGTTTGCTCCTTTAATTACATACTGTTTTTGCAGATATTATGATGTATCTTTAAATTATTTTTAAATTTATTTTTCAGAAATACGCTCGGATCTGTTCTAATATATGGCAGGTAGAGAGATGGGATGAAAAGATGCTGAGTAGTTTCATTCGGTCCAGGAATGGAATTCAATATAAAATGAGTATTATTACAATCTAATATTAAGGCTCCTCTAATATAATTAGAGATAATAGTTTGCTCTTTTAATTACATACTGTTTTTGTAGATATTATGATGTATCTTTAAATTATTTTAAAATTTATTTTTCAGAAATACGCTCGGATCTGTTCTAATATATGGCAGGTAAAGAGATGGGATGAAAAGATGCTGAGTAGTTTCATTCGGTCCAGGAATGGAATTCAATAAAAAATGAGTATTATTACAATCTAATATTAAGGCTCCTCTAATATAATTAGAGATAATAGTTTGCTCTTTTAATTTCATACTGTTTTGATAGATATTATATGTATCTTTAAATTATTTTTAAATTTATTTTTCAGAAATACGCTCGGATCTGTTCTAATATATGGCAGGTAGAGAAATGGGATGAAAAGATGCTGAGTAGTTTCATTCGGTCCAGGAATGGAATTCAATATAAAATGAGTATTATTACAATCTAATATTAAGGCTCCTCTAATATAATTAGAGAAAATAGTTTGCTCTTTTAATTACATACTGTTTTTGTAGATATTATGATGTATCTTTAAATTATTTTAAAATTTATTTTTCAGAAATACGCTCGGATCTGTTCTAATATATGGCAGGTAGAGAGATGGGATGAAAATATGCTGAGTAGTTTCATTCGGTCCAGGAATGGAATTCAATATAAAATGAGTATTATTACAATCTAATATTAAGGCTCCTCTAATATAATTAGAGATAATAGTTTGCTCTTTTAATTACATACTGTTTTTGTAGATATTATGATGTATCTTTAAATTATTTTAAAATTTATTATTAGGAAATACGCTCGGATCTGTTCTAATATATGGCAGGTAGAGAGATGGGATGTAAAGATGCTGAGTAGTTTCATTCCGTCCAGGAATGGATTTCAATTAAAAATGAGTATTATTACAATCTAATATTAAGGCTCCTCTAATATAATTAGAGATTATAGTTTGCTCTTTTAATTACATACTGTTTTTGTAGATATTATGATGTATCTTTAAATTATTTTAAAATTTATTTTTCAGAAATACGCTCGGATCTGTTCTAATATATGGCAGGGCGAGAGATGGGATGAAAAGATGCTGAGTAGTTTCATTCGGTCCTGGATTGGAATTCAATATAAAATGAGTATTATTACAATCTAATATTAAGGCTCCTTTAATATAATTAGAGATAATAGTTTGCTCTTTTAATTACATACTGTTTTTGTAGATATTATGATGTATCTTTAAATTATTTTAAAATTTATTTTTCAGAAATACGCTCGGATCTGTTCTAATAATTGGCAGGTGGAGAGATGGGATGAAAAGATGCTGAGTAGTTTCATTCGGTCCAGGAATGGAATTCAATATAAAATGAGTATTATTACAATCTAATATTAAGGCTCCTATAATATAATTAGAGATAATAGTTTGCTCTTTTAATTACATACTGTTTTTGTAGATATTATGATGTATCTTTAAATTATTTTAAAATATATTTTTCAGAAATACGCTCGGATCTGTTCTAATATATGGCAGGTAGAGAGATGGGATGAAAAGATGCTGAGTAGTTTCATTCGGTCCAGGTATGGAATTCAATATAAAATGAGTATTATTACAATCTAATATTAAGGCTCCTCTAATATAATTAGAGATAATAGTTTGCTCTTTTAATTACATACTGTTTTTGTAGATATTATGATGTATCTTTAAATTATTTTAAAATTTATTTTTCAGAAATACGCTCGGATCTGTTCTAATATATGGCAGGTAGAGAGATGGGATGAAAAGATGCTGAGTAGTTTCATTCGGTCCAGGAATGGAATTCAATATAAAATGAGTATTATAACAATCTAATATTAAGGCTCCTCTAATATAATTAGAGATAATAGTTTGCTCTTTTAATTACATACTGTTTTTGTAGATATTATGATGTATCTTTAAATTATTTTAAAATTTATTTTTCAGAAATTGGCTCGGATCTGTTCTAATATATGGCAGGTAGAGAGATGGGATGAAAAGATACTGAGTAGTTTCATTCGGTCCAGGAATGTAATTCAATATAAAATGAGTATTGTTACAATATAATATTAAGGCTCCTCTAATATAATTAGAGATTATAGTTTGCTCTTTTAATTACATACTGTTTTTGTAGATATTATGATGTATCTTTAAATTGTTTTAAAATTTATTTTTCAGAAATACGCTCAGATCTGTTCTAATATATGGCAGGGCGAGAGATGGGATGAAAAGATGCTGAGTAGTTTCATTCGGTCCAGGAATGGAATTCAATATAAAATGAGTATTATTACAATCTAATATTAAGGCTCCTCTAATATAATTAGAGATAATAGTTTGCTCTTTTAATTACATACTGTTTTTGTAGATATTATGATGTATCTTTAAATTATTTTAAAATTTATTTTTCAGAAATACGCTCGGATCTGTTCTAATATATGGCAGGGCGAGAGATGGGATGAAAAGATGCTGAGTAGTTTCATTCGGTCCAGGAATGGAATTCAATATAAAATGAGTATTATTACAATCTAATATTAAGGCTCCTCTAATATAATTAGAGATAATAGTTTGCTCTTTTAATTACATACTGTTTTTGTAGATATTATGATTTATCTTTAAATTATTTTTAAATTTATTTTTCAGAAATACGCTCGGATCTGTTCTAATATATGGCAGGTAGAAAGATGGGATGAAAAGATGCTGAGTAGTTTCATTCGGTCCAGGAATGGAATTCAATATAAATGAGTATTATCACAATCTAATATTAAGGCTCCTCTAATATAATTAGAGATAATAGTTTGCTCTTTTAATTACATACTGTTTTTGTAGATATTATGATGTATCTTTAAATTATTTTAAAATTTATTTTTCAGAAATACGCTCGGATCTGTTCTTATCTATGGCAGGTAGAGAGATGGGATGAAACGATGCTGAGTAGTTTCATTCGGTCCAGGAATGGAATTCAATATAAAATGAGTATTATTACAATCTAATATTAAGGCTCCTCTAATATAATTAGAGATAATAGTTTGCTCTTTTAATTACATACTGTTTTTGTAGATATTATGATGTATCTTTAAATTATTTTTAAATTTATTTTTCAGAAATACGCTCGGATCTGTTCTAATATATGGCAGGTAGAGAGATGGGATGAAAAGATGCTGAGTAGTTTCATTCGGTCCAGGAATGGAATTCAATATAAAATGAGTATTATTACAATCTAATATTAAGGCTCCTCTAATATAATTAGAGATAATAGTTTGCTCTTTTAATTACATACTGTTTTTGCAGATATTATGATGTATCTTTAAATTATTTTTAAATTTATTTTTCAGAAATACGCTCGGATCTGTTCTAATATATGGCAGGTAGAGAGATGGGATGAAAAGATGCTGAGTAGTTTCATTCGGTCCAGGAATGGAATTCAATATAAAATGAGTATTATTACAATCTAATATTAAGGCTCCTCTAATATAATTAGAGATAATAGTTTGCTCTTTTAATTACATACTGTTTTTGTAGATATTATGATGTATCTTTAAATTATTTTAAAATTTATTTTTCAGAAATACGCTCGGATCTGTTCTAATATATGGCAGGTAAAGAGATGGGATGAAAAGATGCTGAGTAGTTTCATTCGGTCCAGGAATGGAATTCAATAAAAAATGAGTATTATTACAATCTAATATTAAGGCTCCTCTAATATAATTAGAGATAATAGTTTGCTCTTTTAATTTCATACTGTTTTGATAGATATTATATGTATCTTTAAATTATTTTTAAATTTATTTTTCAGAAATACGCTCGGATCTGTTCTAATATATGGCAGGTAGAGAGATGGGATGAAAAGATACTGAGTAGTTTCATTCGGTCCAGGAATGTAATTCAATATAAAATGAGTATTGTTACAATATAATATTAAGGCTCCTCTAATATAATTAGAGATTATAGTTTGCTCTTTTAATTACATACTGTTTTTGTAGATATTATGATGTATCTTTAAATTGTTTTAAAATTTATTTTTCAGAAATACGCTCAGATCTGTTCTAATATATGGCAGGGCGAGAGATGGGATGAAAAGATGCTGAGTAGTTTCATTCGGTCCAGGAATGGAATTCAATATAAAATGAGTATTATTACAATCTAATATTAAGGCTCCTCTAATATAATTAGAGATAATAGTTTGCTCTTTTAATTACATACTGTTTTTGTAGATATTATGATGTATCTTTAAATTATTTTAATATTTATTTTTCAGAAATACGCTCGGATCTGTTCTAATATATGGCAGGGCGAGAGATGGGATGAAAAGATGCTGAGTAGTTTCATTCGGTCCAGGAATGGAATTCAATATAAAATGAGTATTATTACAATCTAATATTAAGGCTCCTCTAATATAATTAGAGATAATAGTTTGCTCTTTTAATTACATACTGTTTTTGTAGATATTATGATTTATCTTTAAATTATTTTTAAATTTATTTTTCAGAAATACGCTCGGATCTGTTCTAATATATGGCAGGTAGAAAGATGGGATGAAAAGATGCTGAGTAGTTTCATTCGGTCCAGGAATGGAATTCAATATAAATGAGTATTATCACAATCTAATATTAAGGCTCCTCTAATATAATTAGAGATAATAGTTTGCTCTTTTAATTACATACTGTTTTTGTAGATATTATGATGTATCTTTAAATTATTTTAAAATTTATTTTTCAGAAATACGCTCGGATCTGTTCTTATCTATGGCAGGTAGAGAGATGGGATGAAACGATGCTGAGTAGTTTCATTCGGTCCAGGAATGGAATTCAATATAAAATGAGTATTATTACAATCTAATATTAAGGCTCCTCTAATATAATTAGAGATAATAGTTTGCTCTTTTAATTACATACTGTTTTTGTAGATATTATGATGTATCTTTAAATTATTTTTAAATTTATTTTTCAGAAATACGCTCGGATCTGTTCTAATATATGGCAGGTAGAGAGATGGGATGAAAAGATGCTGAGTAGTTTCATTCGGTCCAGGAATGGAATTCAATATAAAATGAGTATTATTACAATCTAATATTAAGGCTCCTCTAATATAATTAGAGATAATAGTTTGCTCTTTTAATTACATACTGTTTTTGTAGATATTATGATGTATCTTT
Source organism: Sympetrum striolatum (assembly GCA_947579665.1). Classification (NCBI taxonomy): domain Eukaryota; kingdom Metazoa; phylum Arthropoda; class Insecta; order Odonata; family Libellulidae; genus Sympetrum; species Sympetrum striolatum. The sequence continues at coordinate 22,780,041 of OX388347.1, read as the reverse complement.
AAATTATTTTAAAATTTATTTTTCAGAAATACGCTCGGATCTGTTCTAATATATGGCAGGTAAAGAGATGGGATGAAAAGATGCTGAGTAGTTTCATTCGGTCCAGGAATGGAATTCAATAAAAAATGAGTATTATTACAATCTAATATTAAGGCTCCTCTAATATAATTAGAGATAATAGTTTGCTCTTTTAATTTCATACTGTTTTGATAGATATTATATGTATCTTTAAATTATTTTTAAATTTATTTTTCAGAAATACGCTCGGATCTGTTCTAATATATGGCAGGTAGAGAAATGGGATGAAAAGATGCTGAGTAGTTTCATTCGGTCCAGGAATGGAATTCAATATAAAATGAGTAATATTACAATCTAATATTAAGGCTCCTCTAATATAATTAGAGAAAATAGTTTGCTCTTTTAATTACATACTGTTTTTGTAGATATTATGATGTATCTTTAAATTATTTTAAAATTTATTTTTCAGAAATACGCTCAGATCTGTTCTAATATATGGCAGGTAGAGAGATGGGATGAAAATATGCTGAGTAGTTTCATTCGGTCCAGGAATGGAATTCAATATAAAATGAGTATTATTACAATCTAATATTAAGGCTCCTCTAATATAATTAGAGATAATAGTTTGCTCTTTTAATTACATACTGTTTTTGTAAATATTATGATGTATCTTTAAATTATTTTAAAATTTATTATTAGGAAATACGCTCGGATCTGTTCTAATATATGGCAGGTAGAGAGATGGGATGTAAAGATGCTGAGTAGTTTCATTCCGTCCAGGAATGGATTTCAATTAAAAATGAGTATTATTACAATCTAATATTAAGGCTCCTCTAATATAATTAGAGATAATAGTTTGCTCTTTTAATTACATACTGTTTTTATAGATATTATGATTTATCATTAAATTATTTTAAAATTTTTTTTTCAGAAATACGCTCGGATCTGTTCTAATAATTGGCAGGTGGAGAGATGGGATGAAAAGATGCTGAGTAGTTTCATTCGGTCCAGGAATGGAATTCAATATAAAATGAGTATTATTACAATCTAATATTAAGGCTCCTATAATATAATTAGAGATAATAGTTTGCTCTTTTAATTACATACTGTTTTTGTAGATATTATGATGTATCTTTAAATTATTTTAAAATATATTTTTCAGAAATACGCTCGGATCTGTTCTAATATATGGCAGGTAGAGAGATGGGATGAAAAGATGCTGAGTAGTTTCATTCGGTCCAGGTATGGAATTCAATATAAAATGAGTATTATTACAATCTAATATTAAGGCTCCTCTAATATAATTAGAGATAATAGTTTGCTCTTTTAATTACATACTGTTTTTGTAGATATTATGATGTATCTTTAAATTATTTTAAAATTTATTTTTCAGAAATACGCTCGGATCTGTTCTAATATATGGCAGGTAGAGAGATGGGATGAAAAGATGCTGAGTAGTTTCATTCGGTCCAGGAATGGAATTCAATATAAAATGAGTATTATAACAATCTAATATTAAGGCTCCTCTAATATAATTAGAGATAATAGTTTGCTCTTTTAATTACATACTGTTTTTGTAGATATTATGATGTATCTTTAAATTATTTTAAAATTTATTTTTCAGAAATACGCTCGGATCTGTTCTAATATATGGCAGGTAGAGAGATGGGATGAAAAGATACTGAGTAGTTTCATTCGGTCCAGGAATGTAATTCAATATAAAATGAGTATTGTTACAATATAATATTAAGGCTCCTCTAATATAATTAGAGATTATAGTTTGCTCTTTTAATTACATACTGTTTTTGTAGATATTATGATGTATCTTTAAATTGTTTTAAAATTTATTTTTCAGAAATACGCTCAGATCTGTTCTAATATATGGCAGGGCGAGAGATGGGATGAAAAGATGCTGAGTAGTTTCATTCGGTCCAGGAATGGAATTCAATATAAAATGAGTATTATTACAATCTAATATTAAGGCTCCTCTAATATAATTAGAGATAATAGTTTGCTCTTTTAATTACATACTGTTTTTGTAGATATTATGATGTATCTTTAAATTATTTTAAAATTTATTTTTCAGAAATACGCTCGGATCTGTTCTAATATATGGCAGGGCGAGAGATGGGATGAAAAGATGCTGAGTAGTTTCATTCGGTCCAGGAATGGAATTCAATATAAAATGAGTATTATTACAATCTAATATTAAGGCTCCTCTAATATAATTAGAGATAATAGTTTGCTCTTTTAATTACATACTGTTTTTGTAGATATTATGATTTATCTTTAAATTATTTTTAAATTTATTTTTCAGAAATACGCTCGGATCTGTTCTAATATATGGCAGGTAGAAAGATGGGATGAAAAGATGCTGAGTAGTTTCATTCGGTCCAGGAATGGAATTCAATATAAATGAGTATTATCACAATCTAATATTAAGGCTCCTCTAATATAATTAGAGATAATAGTTTGCTCTTTTAATTACATACTGTTTTTGTAGATATTGTGATGTATCTTTAAATTATTTTAAAATTTATTTTTCAGAAATACGCTCGGATCTGTTCTTATCTATGGCAGGTAGAGAGATGGGATGAAACGATGCTGAGTAGTTTCATTCGGTCCAGGAATGGAATTCAATATAAAATTAGTATTATTACAATCTAATATTAAGGCTCCTCTAATATAATTAGAGATAATAGTTTGCTCTTTTAATTACATACTGTTTTTGTAGATATTATGATGTATCTTTAAATTATCTTAAAATTTATTTTTCAGAAATACGCTCTGATCTGTTCTAATCTATGGCAGGGCGAGAGATGGGATGAAAAGATGCTGAGTAGTTTCCTTCGGTCCAGGAATGTAATTCAATATAAAATGAGTATTGTTACAATATAATATTAAGGCTCCTCTAATATAATTAGAGATTATAGTTTCCTCTTTTAATTACATACTGTTTTTGTAGATATTATGATGTATCTTTAAATTATTTTAAAATTTATTATTAGGAAATACGCTCGGATCTGTTCTAATATATGGCAGGTAGAGAGATGGGATGTAAAGATGCTGAGTAGTTTCATTCAGTCCAGGAATGGATTTTAATATAAAATGAGTATTATTACAATCTAATATTATGGCTCCTCTAATATAATTAGAGATAATAGTTTGCTCTTTTAATTACATACTGTTTTTGTAGATATTATGATGTGTCTTTAAATTATTTTAAAATTTATTTTTAGGAAATACGCTCGGATCTGTTCTAATATATGTCAGGTAGAGAGATGGGATGTAAAGATACTGAGTAGTTTCATTCGGTCCAGGAATGGAATTCAATATAAAATGAGTATTATTACAATCTAATATTAAGGCTCCTCTAATATAATTAGAGATAATAGTTTGCTCTTTTAATTACATACTGTTTTTGTAGATATTATGATGTATCTTTAAATTATTTTAAAATTTATTTTTCAGAAATACGCTCGGATCTGTTCTAATATATGGCAGGTAAAGAGATGGGATGAAAAGATGCTGAGTAGTTTCATTCGGTCCAGGAATGGAATTCAATATAAAATGAGTATTATTACAATCTAATATTAAGGCTCCTCTAATATAATTAGAGATAATAGTTTGCTCTTTTAATTACATACTGTTTTTGTAGATATTATGATGTATCTTTAAATTATTTTTAAATTTATTTTTCAGAAATACGCTCGGATCTGTTCTAATATATGGCAGGTAGAGAGATGGGATGAAAAGATGCTGAGTAGTTTCATTCGGTCCAGGAATGGAATTCAATATAAAATGAGTATTATTACAATCTAATTTTAAGGCTCCTCTAATATAATTAGAGATAATAGTTTGCTCTTTTAATTGCATACTGTTTTTGCAGATATTATGATGTATCTTTAAATTATTTTTAAATTTATTTTTCAGAAATACGCTCGGATCTGTTCTAATATATGGCAGGTAGAGAGATGGGATGAAAAGATGCTGAGTAGTTTCATTCGGTCCAGGAATGGAATTCAATATAAAATGAGTATTATTACAATCTAATATTAAGGCTCCTCTAATATAATTAGAGATAATAGTTTGCTCTTTTAATTTCATACTGTTTTGATAGATATTATATGTATCTTTAAATTATTTTTAAATTTATTTTTCAGAAATACGCTCGGATCTGTTCTAATATATGGCAGGTAGAGAAATGGGATGAAAAGATGCTGAGTAGTTTCATTCGGTCCAGGAATGGAATTCAATATAAAATGAGTATTATTACAATCTAATATTAAGGCTCCTCTAATATAATTAGAGATAATAGTTTGCTCTTTTAATTTCATACTGTTTTGATAGATATTATGATGTATCTTTAAATTATTTTTAAATTTATTTTTCAGAAATACGCTCGGATCTGTTCTAATATATGGCAGGTAAAGAGATGGGATGAAAAGATGCTGAGTAGTTTCATTCGGTCCAGGAATGGAATTCAATATAAAATGAGTATTATTACAATCTAATATTAAGGCTCCTCTAATATAATTAGAGATAATAGTTTGCTCTTTTAATTACATACTGTTTTTGTAGATATTATGATGTATCTTTAAATTATTTTAAAATTTATTTTTCAGAAATACGCTCGGATCTGTTCTAATATATGGCAGGTAGAGAGATGGGATGAAAAGATGCTGAGTAGTTTCATTCGGTCCAGGAATGGAATTCAATATAAAATGAGTATTATTACAATCTAATATTAAGGCTCCTCTAATATAATTAGAGATAATAGTTTGCTCTTTTAATTACATACTGTTTTTGTAGATATTATGATGTATCTTTAAATTATTTTAAAATTTATTTTTCAGAAATATGCTCGGATCTGTTCTAATATATGGCAGGTAAAGAGATGGGATGAAAAGATGCTGAGTAGTTTCATTCGGTCCAGGAATGGAATTCAATATAAAATGAGTATTATTACAATCTAATTTTAAGGCTCCTCTAATATAATTAGAGATAATAGTTTGCTCTTTTAATTTCATACTGTTTTGATAGATATTATATGTATCTTTAAATTATTTTTAAATTTATTTTTCAGAAATACGCTCGGATCTGTTCTAATATATGGCAGGTAGAGAAATGGGATGAAAAGATGCTGAGTAGTTTCATTCGGTCCAGGAATGGAATTCAATATAAAATGAGTATTATTACAATCTAATATTAAGGCTCCTCTAATATAATTAGAGATAATAGTTTGCTCTTTTAATTTCATACTGTTTTGATAGATATTATGATGTATCTTTAAATTATTTTTAATTTATTTTTCAGAAATACGCTCGGATCTGTTCTAATATATGGCAGGTAAAGAGATGGGATGAAAAGATGCTGAGTAGTTTCATTCGGTCCAGGAATGGAATTCAATATAAAATGAGTATTATTACAATCTAATATTAAGGCTCCTCTAATATAATTAGAGATAATAGTTTGCTCTTTTAATTACATACTGTTTTTGTAGATATTATGATTTATCTTTAAATTATTTTTAAATTTATTTTTCAGAAATACGCTCGGATCTGTTCTAATATATGGCAGGTAGAAAGATGGGATGAAAAGATGCTGAGTAGTTTCATTCGGTCCAGGAATGGAATTCAATATAAATGAGTATTATCACAATCTAATATTAAGGCTCCTCTAATATAATTAGAGATAATAGTTAGCTCTTTTAATTACATACTGTTTTTGTAGATATTATGTTGTATCTTTAAATTATTTTAAAATTTATTTTTCAGAAATACGCTCGGATCTGTTCTTATCTATGGCAGGTAGAGAGATGGGATGAAACGATGCTGAGTAGTTTCATTCGGTCCAGGAATGGAATTCAATATAAAATTAGTATTATTACAATCTAATATTAAGGCTCCTCTAATATAATTAGAGATAATAGTTTGCTCTTTTAATTACATACTGTTTTTGTAGATATTATGATGTATCTTTAAATTATCTTAAAATTTATTTTTCAGAAATACGCTCTGATCTGTTCTAATCTATGGCAGGGCGAGAGATGGGATGAAAAGATGCTGAGTAGTTTCCTTCGGTCCAGGAATGTAATTCAATATAAAATGAGTATTGTTACAATATAATATTAAGGCTCCTCTAATATAATTAGAGATTATAGTTTCCTCTTTTAATTACATACTGTTTTTGTAGATATTATGATGTATCTTTAAATTATTTTAAAATTTATTATTAGGAAATACGCTCGGATCTGTTCTAATATATGGCAGGTAGAGAGATGGGATGTAAAGATGCTGAGTAGTTTCATTCAGTCCAGGAATGGATTTTAATATAAAATGAGTATTATTACAATCTAATATTATGGCTCCTCTAATATAATTAGAGATAATAGTTTGCTCTTTTAATTACATACTGTTTTTGTAGATATTATGATGTGTCTTTAAATTATTTTAAAATTTATTTTTAGGAAATACGCTCGGATCTGTTCTAATATATGTCAGGTAGAGAGATGGGATGTAAAGATACTGAGTAGTTTCATTCGGTCCAGGAATGGAATTCAATATAAAATGAGTATTATTACAATCTAATATTAAGGCTCCTCTAATATAATTAGAGATAATAGTTTGCTCTTTTAATTACATACTGTTTTTGTAGATATTATGATGTATCTTTAAATTATTTTAAAATTTATTTTTCAGAAATACGCTCGGATCTGTTCTAATATATGGCAGGTAAAGAGATGGGATGAAAAGATGCTGAGTAGTTTCATTCGGTCCAGGAATGGAATTCAATATAAAATGAGTATTATTACAATCTAATATTAAGGCTCCTCTAATATAATTAGAGATAATAGTTTGCTCTTTTAATTACATACTGTTTTTGTAGATATTATGATGTATCTTTAAATTATTTTTAAATTTATTTTTCAGAAATACGCTCGGATCTGTTCTAATATATGGCAGGTAGAGAGATGGGATGAAAAGATG